>JASDQU010439038.1:38812-70451 GCA_032191745.1 Picea mariana | reverse complement strand
GATTAGTAATGTTATTTTAATTATGTCGGCTTTAGGCCATTATTTGTAATTATACCTCCTAGTCTCCTATATATACCAAGGAGACATTTTCATTTTGAATCATCTTGTACTTGAACATTTAAGTGGGGTAAAAGGAGGTTGCCCTCTCGAAGAGGCTTATTATCTGAAATTATCTTTTTTTCAAGGTGTTGAGTACTTTTTCTGAGTTTTTTATATGCTATATTGATGTTTGGTTCTTAACATTTATGTGGATAAGTATTGAATCATCTTTTTTCTAAGTATTCACTGCGATGCTTTATGCTATCTGCGAAGTACCATAAGGGTTAAATATTGATGAATGATCTATGCTAAGTGCCCTGTAAAAGATATAATCACAAATCGATGTCCTAGCTAAGGTTGCAGACATCTGAGTCCTGCAACCACCCCTGCCTCTACCTCTGGTGAGACTTTGTATTCTTTGCAGGTGTTGCCTAAAGGGCCGATAGTTAGGGTTTTGTTGGTGTGCTCTTAAGCGTTGAACCCTGGGTCTGCCCCTATGCCAACAAATGGTTTCGTTGTCGGGACCTGGAACTATGATTGCTGGGAACTAAAGAAGAAAACGCTTTGTGCGAAATAAATTTTGTGCATAGATCTGTTTCCCTTGTGTGTAGTATTCTACTTGACCTATGAAGATTTGTGCTGAGAAAGAAAGGTCATATCTAAAGGAAAGAGGTCAGATATGCAAGAAAGAGGTTGACACTGAAGAAAATAAGTGATATATGAACACTTTATGCTCTAAGAAAGGTAAAAGTATAAATTTCTGCAAAAAAGAGGTAAGATCTGTAAGCTCTATCTTTTAGTAAAGGTAAGAATAGTTCAATTTCTAGATCTGAAAGCCTTGTGCTCTATATAGGTAAGATAAGTGGAATTTTTTTCTTTCTGAAGCATGAATTTAGGTACGCTTGATAGATTTTGTCCTAGCCTGAAAACTAGAGCATTATTAGATAAAATAAAGTTTGATATGAATAGGTCTGATAGGAATAGTGAAATATATGTTATACCTATGCATAGAAATAAATTTTTGACTAACCAATGGATGCAAGATCCTAGAAATAAATTTTTGCAGGCTATCCATCATGATCCTAGCGTGCAGTACAAGAAGAGTTGGGGATCATGGACAAGAAAGAGAGGATTAACTCTTTGTTACAATTTCAGAAGACCAAGACATCTTGCTAAGGAATGCCCTGGGAGAAACCCTAGTTGCCTCTATTGTAAAGCTATGGACCATGAAGTATTGGATTGCCCTAGAATGATTGCTAGACTTGAAAAACTGAATATGGAACAAGCAAACTCTGAAGGAGATCAAGAGACTAAAATTATGAAAGAACCCTAGAAAGAATCAGAGATCATGTTACTGAAAATAAAAGAAACCCAAGATGATCATAAGGATGTCAGTTTGTCATATATCTTCAAAGAAAAGGAGAAAATCAAAGTGAGAATAGGAGACTTCGACATTGACTATGCTCTGGATGAGGGAACACCGATGAACATTATGATAGAAAGCACTTGGGAAACCCTAGGAAGGCCTGCTCTGGTCCCTTCATTAGGAACCATCGGATTATTTAAGGCAAAATGGTAACCCTATGTGGCAGAATTACCTAGATAGCTATGAGTACACATGGAACTTCGACAGAGGAAGAGTTCGAAGTCATTAGATTTATTGAGGACCATGCCCCATTTGCAGCTTTGTTAGGAAAGATCTGGATTGAAAAAGACCAGATTCGGAGGAAAGAAGAAAAGGAAGCCCTAGAACAGAAAAAGAAAGAACTCATGGAATTTATGACTAGAAGGATCGCCTACTTGATGGAGGAACAAGAGAACATATCTGAGTTGTTAAACACTAGGAATCTGGATGTCGGAGATATAAGAGAATTAAAGGAATCACAGAAGACTGAAATACTTAATGATGAAGCAGTATTACCCTTGGATCTGAAGAAAGAAACTAAGAAACGCGAAGTGACTATGTCAAGAGAAGATAAGACTCAAAATGGAAAGAGGATGACCGAGACTAAGCTCACTGGGAAAAAGGCTAGGAAGCTAAGTAAGAAGAGGGACAAAGTTGGAAAGTTACAGAAGACTCCAAAGGAAACTTCACAGAAGTAAAAATCACAAGAATTGAGCTTCGCCGAGATATCAAAACAACGACATCTGACACTTCGCCATGGTGCAACAATATATCCATTGGACCGATATGCCCGTTTGACTTTCGCCCTGAATGGGTCGAAAATAAATTATGGGTTCCCACTAGACCGTTGGATAGCACCAGAACAGATAGAACAAAGTTAATGAAACCCCCATATCTATTGCAAGCAGACCGTGAAGAAAAATGGCCAACCTTGCCACAATTAAAAAAATTGAAAGGCAGTTTGCCTTTGTACTTCCATGATCCTTTCTGAAGTTTTTTAATAAAATTGGCTTCTTCTACATCAAATTATTCATGATGGCTGGACTGAGGTTTTTTCTTCTGCTGTTTTGGTTTCCTCTCCTTGTGGGAGGTTCTCATGACCTAATCTTAACTCGTAGGCTGTGAGGATTCCATAGAATTCATCCATGGTGAGTTTATCTATATTTTATCGATCTTCAAGAGTGGACACTTTAGGATTGTATAGAATAGGTAGTGTTCTTAGTATTTTTTCAACTAGCTCATTGTCTAACACTTCTACTCCCAAACCTGTGATTGCATTAACAATATTATCAACTCTTTCAAAGTACTCCGAGATATTTTCTTCATCCTTAATTTTTAGACCTTCATATTGTACTTTGAGAGTATGGATTTTGGCCCTCTTTGCCTTGGAATCTCCTACATATATAGTTTCCAATTTATCCCAGAGTTGTTTTGCATTATTATAGTTTAGTACTCTAGCAAGGATTTTCTTACTCATTCCAACTTGTAGTGTGTTTAAAGGTGTTGCATGTTCCCAAACATTTTTCTTGTCTTCTACTTCTATGGGAGTGGATTTTGGAACATCATATCCCTTTTCAACTAATGTCCATACTTCCGGTCCAATGGATATCAGATAGATTTTCAATCTAACACTCCAGAAGACATAGTCTTCACCAACAAATAGGGGGATTTTTTATGACATCTTCAACTGTTGATCCATTCTAATGTAGATTTCTCTTCAAGTTATTTAAACCTTTTGTGAAGGGACCTGCTCTGATACCAATTGAAGGATCAGATCCTACCACTAAGAAGGGGTGGGTGAATCAATGACACAATAATTTTATCAATTTTCTTTTGTTAATGCAAACAAATTTTAACACAATTTTTTATTGTGGAAACCAATTGGGAAAACCACAAACACTTTTCTATTAACTGCAAAATTTTGTTTTAAATGTTATATAGAAGGAAGATGGTCTTCCTCTTCGATCAACACCAACTGATCAAGATTCACCCACACCCTTGTTCACCAGCACTAACTGGAAGGAGGCTTTGACCCCCTTTTTAGTCAGCTATAACTAACAAGGAAGCATCAACTCCCCTGCAGGCACCAACCTACCCTTGCACCACCCAACCACCCTTATTTTTTGAATATGGAAAACTTTTGTATCATGTATTCACTGCATCTCTCTCTGCTTCTGTGATTTGATATATCTTATGATTTGAACTGCAAAGATGCTTTCTTCTCACCACTCTATCTCGTTTATATACTCTTCAAATTGGTGTGAGATATAATGCATTGTGTCCTTTCATCTGGACCATCACACCTCTTCATTTAACTTAAACATAATCTATGTTAATACCGCAGAAATTGAGTTATGTTGAGGAACTTCCTTCAAGCCATTTAGATATGAACAACAATGAAAAACCATGGGCTTATTGACTTAAGCAATGTATAATATTTTTCCTTTAATTCTCTTATTCCATATGACCATAGGTAGTGACCAGGCACTGGGCCAAGCGAGTGCTTGATCACTTATCATAATCAACGGTCATGTTTTAATATCTCGAAGAGATGGACGATTGTTGACATTTTTGGATTTCATCCTTCATGACTTCCAACCTTTTTACAAATCTCCCGATGAGTTGGACGACTATCGACACTTCGGGATTTCGTATTACATGACTTGCAACCTCTTTACAAATATACCGATGGGTTAGATGACTGTTGGCACTTCAAGACTTAGGCTATTCCACTTATGATATCCTTCCACTGTACTTGATGAATGGTTGAGAACACTCCCGAAGAGTCCTTCATATCAGACAACTTGTGTCCACTTCAGGACTTTGACCTTCCGGACTTCGGGACTTAGGTCATTTGCTGGTGGTGAAACTCTCGAAGTAAAACTCCCAGAGTGACGTAACTTTCTTATCCTATCCTTCCACTTTAAAGTGATCCAATGACTATCAGGAATTTGGGTATTCAAGATCTCAATCCTTTTCGCTATCCTATCCTTCCACTTAAATTGATCCAATGGCTATCAGGAATTCAGGTATTCAAAATCTCAACCCTTTTACCTTTCTTATCCTATCCTTCCACTTAACTTGATCCATCAGTTGAGAATGGTCCTAGAGTAGATCAACATTTAGGGATGATTTCCCAACTAGCACGACGTTTAAAACTATGTGGAACTGATGCCAACCGTAGATCTATTTGGCAGGTGACGATCGATGGTATAGACTAATTGGTGGGTGGAAAACTACTCATTGGTAGTGGAATTTATGCCAACCGTAGATCTATTTGGTGGGTGGAGATCAACAGTATAGACTAATTGCGGTATTGGAATTAGTGAGTTGTTTAATTCTCCCTTCATGCTCCACAATCAATCCCTACCCTTGATATTCCCTTTCATATCTGATGGTCATGACTTAATTTGATCATTTGGTGGATCTACCATAGTCATGATCTTTGAATCTATAATATCTGATGGTCTAGAATAATTGTGGGATTGGAAATAACATGTTGTTTAATTCTCCTTTCGCTCTCCACAATCTATACCTGTAATTGATTGGGAGCTTGGGTATCAATGGTCCTAATTTGATATGATCATCGACTAGTCCTCCAACGATCCTTCTCTTGTAATCTGACAGTATAGACTGATTGCGGGATTGGGAATAACATGTTTTTTAATTCTCCTTTTTCTCTCTGCAATCCATCCCTGTCGTTGATCTGGAGCTTGAGTATTCAACGGTCCTGACTTGATCTGATCATGTTTCTACAATGAATTTTCCCTTATGAGTTTCATCGTGTCATCTCTTCTGAGCTTTGATCTTCATTCACTAACCCTCCTAATCTTTTAATCTCTCCATACTGTCCTATTGTAACTTTGATCTTCATTCACTAACCCTCCTGAGATTTAATCTTTGCATACCATCCTATTGTTTGACATCAATGAAAACACATTAATGACACTATGTCTAATAGTGGATTAGATCTCTAATCTTCTACTTGTATTATTCATAGATATGTGACCTGTACACCTCCTGCTCCCAGATGTCCACACTTTTCCTTTTTGAATCTCGTGGATTAGCTTAGAGACATTCTTGCAGTAACTTTTATTCTATACACTTAGCTCTTGTAAAATTCTCCCTTTGTTGAACTTCGCTACCTTTGTATCACTGCCTCAGGTTTTCCAATCTATATTCACAAAAAATTATTCAATTGACTCTTCTCTGTATATATCTATTTCCAATGAGCATCTCATTAAAAAAATGTAGGGATTTCCGAGAGTCATAATGTTTGACTCAATTACCCAATTGGGATGAAATTTTATAGGGAGTTGTGTCTCGACGATTTCACTGTCATGCCGACGTGATCTATCAAATTGAAATCCCTTTCAACACTTTTCGAGATCCAAATTCCTTCATATGATGCCTCAAATTTGAGTTTTAGTGTTTTTGAGGGTTTTTTTTTAATTTTTAATTATCGATTATCTCTTCGTTTATGCATATAATCAGAAAAGAAAGTTGAAAACTAGAGTCACTCTAGTTATCTCTTAGTTATTGATCCATTTTAGATTCATCTGAGAATTTTCTAAAATTAGCTAGGTTTTTTTTCGAGAAATTACCTTTTTCCTAATTTAGGGCCAACTTATGATGTCTTGTTAATGACATGCAATGGACATGCAACTTGTTAGCTTCACATGCAACTTTTAAACTTCTTGTTCAAGGGTTGACATCAATGACAACCAATCTTTCAACAATTCAATGACAACCAATCTTTCAACAACTAATATTTCAACACTTATTATGAGTCTTGTAACATGTCGTAGTCATTCTTTCACATAGGTTGAATGTAGTCATTCATTTCAAAGAGAGTTGATGGTTTTCTTTTCAATTTTTCAATGATAATAGAATCCTTAAGAACCATTTTGAAGATACATATCTCTAAATAAGATAATGAAATTAGATCATTTTTTAATTATTCAAAGAATCTATGTGGGTGAAGTGTGTGAGATATAAACTTTGCATTCACAAATCATAGAGATAAAGAATATAGAAACAACTTAGTTTCATATTTATTATTGACATTGTTAACTAGTTGTTGTGTGCATACTATACCAAGGACACAGATCACTATCCAAGACTGAGAATAGAGCTTAGGTTTTAAATTTCCACATAGAATCCATGTTGGTGAAGAAAGTGGGTTATAAGTCCCTCATTTATCGATCATAAGGTATTAGAGCATTTGAATCCTTGACTATGATGTAGATGATAGAAACTTTCAAACCTATCATGGGTAAAGAAAACATAGAGAGGTTGGAAGACCTACGAGTCATTAAAAATCAACTTCAAGAAGAGAAAAATCACTTGAAGGAATAGTTCTACAGGTTTAACTAGAAGATGAAATAAATGGAGAAGAACCTTGGTATTTTGGAAATAATGATACCATTGCTAAAGAAGAAATTTGTTGAATGCCAAGACTCCCTCATTGCATTTACGGAAGATTGGGAGAAGATCAAATTTTAGCTTGTACACTTGGGAGAGAAGGTCATACAGTTGGCCAATTGGTAGGAGGACAAGTTCAATCATATGATGAATCAATTGCAACAAGAGTTTGGAGAGAAGGATGAGGAATAGACAAAGCTCGAAAAAGTTTTCGAAGAGAAAATAGAAGTAAATCCACCTTCCATTACCACTACCAAAACTTGCACCATGACAGAGAAATTTGGTAATCTCATCTTCTGTAGACATTTATCAAGAGAAAAATAGTTAATTTGGAAATAATACTAGAGACATTGGTTCGAAAGTGTTAAGGAATATAGGATATTATGGAAAAGGGTTAGGAAAGAGAAGACAAGGAAACTTGAGCCCCATTGTAGCTGGACTAGGGGCTAAGAATGAAGTCCTAGGTTTCGATGGTGGAAATGAAAAGGCCATGAACAAAAAGACCACATTTGTGAAGGAAAATGACATGGAAAATTTGGTCGGGTCATCAAAAGGAAGAGAAACAACAAATGATGGTCGAAACCCACTACCACATCATCCTTTTTGAGGCAGATTATGGAAGGGTGGTGATGAGAATATTTTAAAGAGTCAACCTACCCCTACATTCAAAAGAAGTAGCGAGAAGATTAGTTGGAACAAAGAAGAACCATGGGTATGCATCAGGTAATGCATCCCTTTTTTATCATTGTTGCAAGAAGAAAGGCCATAGCACCATTAGTTTTTGGTACTTATAGGCATTCTCATTCTGTGGGAAGAAAGGCCATCTTGAGGCATCTTTATGGGAGAAGAAAGCCACATACCACAAGCCATATTACTTTCAGAGGAGGAATGGAAAGAATAATTCCAAAAACCAACAATGAATTCATGGGAAAAGGAAGAAAATGACTATCTCAAGTAGTCCATACAACAACACCAAGAAAATTTTCAACCAATTTGAGTGGACATTGAGAAGAAAATTGTTGGTGAATGCATCCAAATATTCACCTCAAGAATTGCACAACCAAGAGAAGAGTGTGGAAAATGAATCCTAATAGAGATAAAGAACTCAATGCATCCCCAAATCAAGGAGAATAATCCATCCAAGTAGTGATAGAATCATAGGATGTATGTATCACAATCAAAGAAGACAATGGGTGGATGCCAACAACCAAGGTTGCACCATTCCAATTAATACCTACAATCTTTCAAAATAATTTTATGTAATATACCTTTTGTATATTATCATGCCATTAATTATTAATTAAATCATTATTTTAATAATTATTGCTTTTAATGGGAGAAGAAATTAGGCATAAGGAAGTTATTAACATGCTAGTTTGGACAATGTTTATAAAACCCATTTACTTTTAGGCACATGCTAGGGTTTGACAGTCGCGGTGAGCTAGGTTTGACAGTCGAGGCCACAATAGAGAACAATATGAGAAGTAGGGGGGAGGGGGCAAGGGAACCCCCTCATACAAACAGGTAGTGGTGTACATAGAAAAAAGGACAAGCAGCGGAGTTTTCAAGGCACCAGTGATAGGAACCTTGAGATCAGACCCACGGAAGCATCAAGATAGGATTCGGGACAAAAATGAGACCAAGGAGGAAGTCACTAAGGAAACTTAGAAAGAGGCACAAGAGACCACGAAGGCTAATGGAATGGAGGGGCGCAACCCCTGCAAGCCCAAAACAACAATGATACCCAAGGTGGTACTGGAGGACCCACAAATGAAACTTTACAGGGACCAGATGAAGGTGCATGCGCTCATATGAAAATTCATGGGGTTATGGCCCACAGAACGAACTCTGCGCAACTGGATTAAATATCACTGGAAGCCAAATGGAGAAGTGGAGCTCCACCTCAGCTCAAAGGGCTTCTTCACATCAGTTTTATTAACCTGGAGGATAGGGACAGAGTCTTCGAGGGAGGTCCATATTTCCACGCCTCAACAGGACTCTACATGCAGCCCTGGAAAGAAAATTTTTCCCTGGAGAAAGAAACTTTCAAAAAGGTACTAGTCTAGCTAAGATTTTATTCCCTACCCCTAGACTACTAGTTTCCCTCTACCTTTGAAGCAATAGGAAACAAACTGGTGAAATATGTGAAGACCTCAAAAGCCTCCCTAAAAGGAAGATACACATCATATGAAAGAATTTGCATAGATATGGATGTTTCTGGAGCACTCCCAG
The DNA here is from genome assembly GCA_032191745.1 of Picea mariana. Taxonomy (NCBI): domain Eukaryota; kingdom Viridiplantae; phylum Streptophyta; class Pinopsida; order Pinales; family Pinaceae; genus Picea; species Picea mariana. The sequence goes on along the minus strand of JASDQU010439038.1, from coordinate 61,351 downwards.
AAGCCATAAGTATGGAATTCAGGGAAGAGGAATGGATCCAAAACATAGATTACAAACAAATCCCCTTTAGATGTAGAAGATTCCATGAAAATGGAAACTTGATCAGAGAGTGCCCTCTAAACAAAAAGCTGGAAGCGACAAATCCCAAAACACAGCAAGATGAGGAAGGGTTTATAACCTCGAAACCCAGGAATAGAGCTAATAAAAAGAAAAATAAAACCTCGGCAGGAAATACCCAGGAGACCCATAATACAACGGAAGGAAGGGACCAAACAAAAAAAGGGACAAAAAAAGATAGGGACTCGGCAAAAGTTTCAGAATTCAAAGACCAAGCAACAAAAGAGCCCACCCAACAGCCAAAAAATACAACAATTTAGTGGAGTTTCCCAACCCCAATGGATGGAGAAAAAAAAGGATGACAACACCGCCATGCAAGATGCAGAGGGGGATGCAGAAATGACCCCAAGCGAAGTAGGTAAAGAATACCTTGATCTCAGAGACTTGGTGGAAAGGGAAGGCATAAACCTTTTGCACATATTAGAACAATGGAAAAGGTAGGGACTCAACGACGTACCAACAGAACAACTCGACCGCATCCAATACATGTTCCTTCTATGGGAGGAAGCCAAAGCCAGAGGAAAAAAATGCACACACGGGGAGATAGGACACCTAGGAGTGAAATCTAGCAAGGGACAATCACAACTATCACCCAAACAGATGAGGAGGGAAAAAGGAAGGAAATCAAACAGCGTAGCACTACAGGAGCTAGGAGTGCTACTGATCAACTCGGGTAAGATCAAGAAACTCTTTCCCCACTCTCCCCCACATTTTTAAATGAATATCATAACTTGGAATATAAGAGGCCTAAACAGCAGAAGAAAACAAAGAATCCTTAGGAATAAACTAAAGCAGGAGCAACCTGATCTCTATTTTATTCAAGAGATGAAATGTACTACAAACAAAATGGATTCAATCAGTAAACAACACTGGTGCAAGTAAAATATGGTAGCCATAGAATACCACCAAAGGTCAAGAAGCATACTCACATTGTGGAACCCACAAATCCTAAATTTAATAGTAGCCGAAGTAACCAGGTACACCCTAATAATGCGTATGAAAATCATAGGAAACACTGAGGAGATTCTCTACACAAATGTGTATGGGTCCCATGGGCCAGAGGAAAAGAAAGGAATGATCCAAGACCTAGAAGATATAAAAGGCCGAGCCACCAAACTCCACTGGATCTTGGTAGGGGAATTCAACATTATCACCTCCCATGTGGAAAAAAAGGGTGGTACGAGAAAACCGGATCGGGATGCGGAGGAGTTTTCAAATTTTATAGACAGAGTGAAGATGGTAGATATCCAAACTAAAAATGGCTAGTTCACCTAGAACAACAAATGGATGAACCATTTTCAGGTAGCTACAAGACTCGATTGATTCCTTATATCGGAGTCAATCATTTTGCAGGGGATAACCTTAGATTGCAACATCCTACCTTGGGGTGGCTTAGATCATTGGCTAGTGCAACTGGAAGCTGGCTTCTAAACAACACCTAAGAACAGACCCTTTAGATTCAAAAAATTCTGGATGAATCACCTGACTTTGAAGGAAAAAATCAAACAGTGATGGCAGGAGGAGCAACCGGAGCAAGGGACTAGTATGTTCAAACTACACAAGAAACTTAAATACATCAAAAATAAACTCAAGGAATGGAACAGGGAGATCTTCAAGAATATAAACATGGAGAAAAACAACCTCAAAGGAAAAATGAAAAAACTCCAAGAAACTTGCATGCGGGAAGGATATACGGAGGACCGAAAAAGGGAAGAGCTCCAAATGACCCAAGAGTGGGAGGCATGATGCTAGCAGAAGGAAACCCTATGGCATTAGAAATCCCACATATGATGGTTAAAGGAAGGAGATCGAAACACCGAGTTATTCCATAGAACAACCATGGCCAGAAGAGCCCATAACAAAATCCTGAAGATCAAGGACCCCGATGGAATCGAGCGCGAGTCCCATCAGGATATTGAAAGCGCTACGGTTAGACACTTCAATGAGATAGACCAAGAACTGCATCAAGACATATTAGAGGCCATTCAGAGGATAACCCATCATATTTCACTCTTGGTTACAGAGGAACAAAACATCTTCCTGAACAAACCCATCGCCAAGGAAGAGTTGGTCCAAGCTCTCCAGGAAATGCCCAGTGGGAAAGCACCAGGTCCAGATGGCTTCACTGTGGAATTCTTCAAATCCTATTGGGAAATAGCCAAACATGACATCTATAAGGTAGTAGAGGACTCTATAAGGTCTACCTCCATCCTTAAAGCACTAAACACAACCATGATCACCCTAATCCCCAAAGAAAATGAAGCCAAAAACACGGACCGGTAAAGACCGATAGCACTTTATAATGTGATCTACAAGATCATATCCAAAGTCATAGAAAATAGATTGAAACCCCTCCTACCTTCACTGATATCACAAGAACAGGCAGGCTTCGTGGAAGGTAGAAAAATAATGGACAACATCATCCAGGCCCATGAGATCATTCACACCTTAAAACTTCAGAAGAAGGGGGGGATGTTAATACAACTAGACCTAGCAAAATATTATGACAAAATTAGCTGGCATTATATGATCAAGACCTTGGAAGCCTTTGGTTTTACCCAACACTGGATCAGTTGGATGGTCAGTTTAGTATCCCTAATAAGCTACTCACTACTAATAAATGGAGCCCCGGCCAAACCTTTTTGGCCCACGAGAGGGATCAGAAATAGATACCCTCTGTCTCCTTTCTTGTTCATTCTGATGATGGAAGGCCTTAGCCGAAGCATAAAGAACGCAACAACAACTAGGGAAATAACAGGGCTCAAACCTTTTGAAAACTTCCCTACTTCAACCCACCAACAGTTTGTGGATGATACACTACTCCATGACATACCCATGGTCAAGGAAGCCAAAGCCTACAAATGTATCCTAGAAGATTTTGGGAAAGCCTCAGGCACTAAGATAAACCACTCCAAGTCGATGATCTTTTTCTTTAATACCAATCCAGCTATCCAAAGGAATTTGACCAACATTCTAGGTTTTGAATGGAAAACAATTCCAACCAAGTATTTGGGGATTCCTTTGAAAGAAAAAGTATATAAGTTGTCAACTTGGGAAGGAGTAATAAACAGGCTACAGGAGCGGGTAAAAAATCGGATGTATAGGTCCCTTAACCTAGTTGGCAGACTAATCCTAGCCAATACTATTTTACAAGCCATCCCAACCTTTATGATGTCAGTATTTCCCACTCCACAGGGGATCCTACAGAAAATCAGAGCCATCCAAAGGGACTTCTTGTGGTGAGGTGCAGAAATAAAGAAAAAATGGGCCCTGGTGGCCTAGGAGAAAGTCTGCAGGCCAAAAATTAACTGGGGCTTGGGGCTACAAGATCCACAAATGACCAACAATGCATATGGGGTGAAAATTTGGTGGCGGTGGGTCAAAGAAACTACAACACCTTGGGTAAACCTATGGAAGGAAAAGTATGCACCGGACACCCGCGACCAGGACAGAATCTACTTTGGAGGAACCAAGGAAGGCTTAGCCATTTGGAACCTAGCCTGGCACAACAAAGCATGGATTCAGACACACAGTTTTTGGGAAATCAGGAATGGTAGAACAATCATATTATGGGAGGGCGCTTGGCAACAGAAACCAAAGATGGAAAACCCGAACAGAGGGATACTCCAACATTACCTCATCACACAAGGAAAAATCAACGTCTATCAATACTAGAAGCAAGTATCAGACCGCAACAAATGGAGAATATGGGACAAGATTAATCCCCATAACAATGAGATACCCGCAACAACAATAAAAGAGGTGGAGGAGGAACTAGGTAGACGAAAAATAACAGTTACGGAAGGAGAGGACCAGTTGAGGTGGGGCAAAAAAGACAGATGGGAATTCAACCTAAAAGAAGTCTGGCACTATATGGTGGACTCAAACCAAGACAACCTGGCGCAACACTAGGATAAGCTTTGGAAAAACCCCCAATGGCCAAATATTAAGACCTTCCATTGGCTAATATTACACAACCGCATCCTAACTTGGGATAACTTAAGGAAACGAGGTTTCACCAATCCATCAATATGTCATCTTTGTCAAACTTAGGAAGAAACAACCAACCATATCCTTGATGGTTATGCCTACACTGCGGAACTGTGGGACTAGGAAGCAAGTATCTTCTACCAATCTGACAGTATTTGTGGTAACATTTCCGCAACAATCAAGCTCTAGAGAGAAAACTACAACGACCAAGAAGAGGTGAACCTCTGTTGGACCCTCACCCCAGGAATGATCATATGGTTGATATGGAAGGAAAGGAACCGATGCATCTTCAGAAACCAAAGTTGGCCACAAGGGAATATCAAGGAAACAATAACCTCCATGATACGTGAGACGGTGATGAGCCGCAACTTCCAAGAGGGTAGAGCGCAACTCATGGATTAGGACTCCTGATTCCTAGAGGTTTTCCAACTATAAAGTGGGCGCAACCCCAATCCAAACAAATAGTAGCCACAACTCCAAGTAGGTGAGTGCAACTGGAAACTGCCACCCTCAGGCTTCCTTAAGCTGAATTTCGACGAGGTGGTGAAAGGCAACCCAAGAAGAATAGGTTTGGGAGGATTAATCAAGGATAGTACAGGGAACATCATATGACTGTACATCAGAAGCTTGGGCAACTCAACCAATAATGTCACAGAATTCAGAGCCCTGGAGACAGGCCTAGATATTCTCAGCCGAGAGGGGATGACGAATGCCATAGTGGAAGGAGACTCCGCGCTAGTCATCAACATAGTGAGAAAACTCCAAAATGGCATAAGAATAGGTAAAATCCAGAGGCACTGGCGATTAGCCTACCTACTAAAAAAAATACAGGAGCACCTATGGACAGGGATAACTGTGGAGTTACATTGGGTGAGGAGGTTAGAAAATGGACTTATGGACAGAATAGAAAATGAGGGGTTTGAGAACGAAGGTCCATAACTAGACACAATCTGGCACAACAACCTGCAAGGTAAATTCTAGGCAGACTGCACCCAACTTGCGGCAAAAGACTGAGACAACATGAGTAGTATGGAATATTATGGAAAGAATAGAGGCACATCATACACTTAAGGACATGTAGGTCCCAGACAAGAGCTGATGTCCCACCAATCAAATAAGGTTATAAATGCAGACGCATATCACACACCAGGTGAAGGTATGGCACCATGGTCTCGTCAACAAAAATAAGTACAGAAGTTACGCATTGGAAAGTAGAAGAGATAAATCATGGGTGGAAAGGGATGAAGGATGACAGGTTACATTACATCCAAGTAGGAGCAAACCTCACCTAAGTAAAGCGATGGGATGGGGAAAGGGATGGCGTACAATGAACAGGGAAAAGAATTGGCACAGGAATAACAACAAGATCATCAAGCACACACACTATGGAACAGAGGATATTGACAGGCAGGGACACCATGAAGATTAGGCCATGATTGCAAGAACAGGACCGCAACCAGGTTGGATCCATAAAGGCAGGGACACCAAAATTTACCACAGAACGAGGCATCCCAATTACAGGGGCCACCTTACTTACCAGAAGGGGGTGAAACGGAACAGGGAAAGAACCCAATGTAAGAACCACCACCTGCAAGTGAAGATGGTATGCATGAAGAAAACTAGAAACAAGAGAGGCCCCCAGGGGAAGGAACCTCCATAGAGCTCCCAGCGGAAGACAAGAATCGAACAGGCAGCCAAGGAAGCAAAGAGAACCTTCCATATGAAGATAGAAACCAAGGGGAAGAAGATAATTAAAATATGAGAGGGTAAAATCAACAACACCCACAGGGGAAAATCTTGGTCAACACTAACCTAGGAAGCAGGGGGGATATGGGACCCCAGAGCCACACAAACAAGGTTAACCCTCTACCACAGGACAGTGGAGGAATCTTGGAGAACCAAAATTTTGAGAGGAAAGATGTGTGCGGACTGGGGGGGAGACCAATAGGATGGAAACCAAAGAGCACAAGAAAGAGTGCATAGGAATTCTCAACCACCTCAGTAACTTGGAGGTGGGGGTAAAAAGGATGGTGGAGGACCAGAAAATACAATAGGAGAAATTGGAGCAGATGGAAAGGAAATTTCATCTCTATCTACACTACGTCTACCATATAGATATCAATCCAGCTGACAGAAATGGAACCCCAACATGCATCAGAAAGATACTTCTAGTGTAATAGAGGGAGGAGGACATGCCACAATAGGAAGGAGATGAAGAGCACCCGATCAACGTAGACTAGCCCATATCATGTCTCTCAGAGTAGGAGCTAACCCCACTATGTTTAGACTTTTAGTTTTCTTTTGATGAAGTTTTTTAGACTGGATTATGGTAGCCTAGGTTGGTTTCCCTTAGTGGTGACCCAGGCACTTCTTGTTTATTTTCATATACTGCATCCCAAGGACCATGTATCTAGTTTTCGTTTAGGCAGATCCTGGGAGTCCAAGCATTAGTTTTGTACTATAACCTTATAATGCAATATAGATTCACACACTCATTTACAAAAAAAAATAAAAAAATTATTACTTTTAATGTAAAGTCGTGTATTTTTATCTAAAAATATGTGACTCTACTCATGTGCGTTTGTTTATACACGTTGTTGTACATTTGAATAGGAAATGAATAATAAATTTAGTAAATATTAAATATATATTTTATATATATCAATTCTTAATCTTCCAAGTGGTATCAGAGAGAAAATCTTGGCGAAATTCAAAATCACATGTGTTCAATATGGAAAATATCATTCTTAAAAACATGAAAATTATGGAAAATATGAGAAACACTCTCGAAGAAATAAAGAATTTTGTGAATGAAATTATGGAAGAAATAATAGAGAAGGTAATCCTTGTATGCTTGGAGAAGGATTTCCACCAAAACCAAATCATTCTTAAATAATGAAATCAAAAGAATCCCTTCATCACCAAGCTTGAAGGTGAGGGCCAAAATCAACACTAACCCAATCAACATTTGAAAAGTTAGCACCAATGATAATCTGTTCTCTGACATAAGAAAGAATAAATAGACACATAATGGATGAACTAGATGAGCATTAAAAGGCTATCACCTTTGTGAAAGAATCCCACCAAAATTTGATGTCGTTTCTCTGCAATGAGGAATGTGATTTCTTAATCATAAATAATGGAGAGAAGGTCCCAGATATTGTGGGCAAAACAATGGGTTTGTATTTCTTAGTGCTCTAGTGTGGTCCTGTTGACAGGCAAAATTGACCACTCGTCAACTAGAGGAGTGAATCTGGTCTGGGGTTGTCTAATTAACCCAAGTTGTTTGGATTAATCCACTCCGACGGGTTTAGCGGCTCCGTTGGCCGATCTAAGTCCTAAAGAAAGAGAAAAAACAAAACTAAAGAAAATGCAATAACTTGATGAATAACAATCGCTGAAAACTATATATAGATCCAATATATATTTACAGTTTAATTAACTAATATTTATAAAATAATTCTACTTATCATATGTACAATACATACAAATGATTCTATTTCTAATATATATATAATATGTACAAAATACGAATTTTAATCTAAATCCGCGAAAATCGAATATAAATTAATTTTTTAAACAACAGTAAAGCTATTATTTAATCTGTTTATACTCGAGAAATGGAATATCAAACTGTCTATTTGAAAACAGAAATAACAGATAGTAGAAGATGTTTTAATTGCGGGAATTTTCTGTATTCATTAAACTAATGAAATCAAACTAACAAACTGACTTGTTACCGCATCCAATATTTGTTCAGTGTGTAGCATCCAATCTCTCTGTCTGATGAGGTAAACCCACAGCAGATCCTACAATTGCTTCTCATAAATGTGAAGCAGTAATGATGGAATTCAAATGATAGAACATATAAGAGATATGATCACAACAATCTCATAAATTCACAAGTAGCCACATTAAGATAAATCCTACTGTGAGAACTTGTGTATAAATGTTCAATAAAAGATAAAGATAAATCTCTTAATTCAAGTTTGAACAAAATGATTGTTGTGTGTTAAATCTAGAACATAAAACATGGATAATATATAAATTTTTATCATACCAATTTGTAGTAAACCACGACAGTGAAAGCAATCATAATCTAATTACAAATTGAAATAATCATGGCTTGAATAAAACCACAATATGGAAAAGCTAAAGCTATGATGAGTATTATATTTCATTCAAGTCTGTAAATGAAAAATCCATAGTCTTTCCCCAAGCAGAGATGATCTCATGTTTACAAAATAGCATGCATATATAGGTTCCAGGAACAAAGTGTTTCCTGTTGATAATATCAAATCTGTTCCAAAAATATGGGGGATGCAACCTCTCTGATTTTACTTGATATCAAAATACCAACAGCCTAATCTATTTACTAAAAACATAAACATGGTATGGCTGGGAGATCCCAACAGTGCCTCAAATATCCTTAGAAATCATGGGTTCCTGAAAACAAATGAAAATGGGAAGATTTTAGATGTGTTTTCAATTGTCAAAACAAGCAATTCGAATTTTTCTAACTGGCTACAGAATCTTTCAATTCTGTAGCTAGTTATAATTACCACTACAATCATATTTTGTTCAACAAACAAAACAAACCGATTTTTATAAGAAAGGTAATCTATTCAATCAAATCATATATCCTAAATTGAGATTGATGAAATCATACTAAAATCCAAAAAGCTCATACCTAAAATCATGGGATTAAAACATATCAAGCAATCTTGGAGTTTATGATTGCTATTGCTGCCTCTACATTCTTAAAAATGACAGATCCTATAGTTTTTAGGCATTTCTCCTTTTCTTGGGTTATGTATTGGAGTCTATTGTTCTCGTTTGTCAACAAATCCACTTGGTCTTTTAAAGATTTAAGCCGAGACTGTAGCAAAGGCACATCCGTATAATACCTGTCGATCCAGGATCGACATTCATCACACTGTGGATGTAGAGACTGTGCATTAGCGCTGACAGCATTAAGGATTGGAGAAGCGTCCACGCAAAAGGTAGGTTTATCACAGAATAAAATGCCAGGAAATTTGGGATTATCCTTTAGACATGGAGGCAAGTTGCTAACATAATCGTAGGGTCTGTCAGGGAAAAGTTCATATGACATTGGATCCTCTTCGGCCAAGAACCTTTCAATTTCTGAATCTGAGTCTTCACTTACCTCAATTGTGTATTTTGTGTCTGCACAGGGTTTGGATTTGTTTCAAGCACATCGTGAAATCAAACCACTAGCCCTTTTATTCTTGTAATTAACATCGGCGCTGTCCTTTAGCTTCTTCCCTGTGGGTTTTTTAACAGTCTTAGTGCAACTCTTAGGGTGTGAACCCGATTGATTGTCTGGTTGAGTAACATCAGGGTAGGTCGAGGGTTCAATATTATGGGCAGGATCACAGGGCAGGAGTGGTGGAGGAGAAGCGCTAGGTTTCACAAGGGTTTCTATGACAACAGGCTTATCAACCTGTCCCAAATCACTATTTCCAAAGCCATTTCGTAAAACAAAAGAATCCCAACAATCGTTGTGTAATTGCAACTGATGCACAAGGATAATTTTAATTAAACCATGATGGAATAAACTCGAATCAAACCTCTGCCTCCTAAACCGTTTTCCCATCTTGTACAAACTTCTAAGCAGGAAGTAGGGCATGTTCAATGGGAAGCCAATGAAACTCATAAGCATTCATAGGTGATACAGGAAAACTAACCCAAATCTTCCTTCACACATAATGAACTGTTTCACAATAGCAAGTAGATCATACCACCTAGGTTTTAAGGATGAGACTGGCATACCTCGGTCACAACTAGTAATTTTCTGTGAGGTGAACATCAAAGTCCAGGGGACCTCTTCAACTTTTGCGTTCTTGAACCATTTTTGACCAACAACTGGTAAACCCGTAGCTTGGCTTAAAAATTCTTCAGTTACCTCTAGCTGCATGTCACCTATCTTTGCTCTGCAGCCGTCAAAGGTCAATGCGAACCCTTGGGAAACTCTTAGATTGAAACCCTTAAATTTTTCAATGAATAAACTCCAATCATTCCTTTCTAAATCGTCCCTGGCGTTATCATACAATAACAAGGTTTGGATGCCATTGGGCTCAATCCTTACCACTGGAGCCATGGTGATCAGAAGGGAATCAACACAGAATTCAGAGGTAGGGTTTGATAAAAAACCATAGAGCCATAGCCCCGAGTTTCCACAAAACAATGTTATAACAGTTCAAACGGTAGGCAGAGGCGTTAATCACCATGCGTGGGAATGAAATCGTGAAGCCCGAGACCACACAGAAGAGTAATGGCATGATGTACTTCATATGACACCTTGGCATGGGTACATATGAGGATCTGAACACTTGGAAAACCATAGTACGCATATTCATAGCTTGATTACAAAGGTAAGTGTATCAAATAAAAGTTGAATAATTAAAAGTTTTATGAATCAAAACTCCATTAATATCAATTGAATATTAATGAATGGAGGTTTTTCACTTATGTAACCAAGGTACGTTTAGAACCAAGGAGTTATAAACAAGTAGAATAATCATGTTCATAACAAAATATGACAAGTCAATAATAGACCATATGAACAGTTTTCCTTTAATCAAAAATCGAAACTTAGTGTCAATTCCAGCTGCGAGTTTTCATGCTTACAGTCATGAAAACAAAAATTGAAAGAAAGATATGTAAAAAGCAACAAGTGACAAGTGTCGTTTAGTGAGAATGCTCATGACGAGTAATGAAAATTTAGAGACCCTATGTAGGCATATTACAAACAATAGTAATTATATCACTACTGCCAAGAGGTCTTTGTAAATAATTCACTATACAGCTTGTCAAGAATTGTGATGAGATCATGAGGAAAGGAGAGGCCTTTGAGATTGTGTTGATTGACCTTGATCACATGGGAGAAAAAATCAAAAAGTATTATGCAAGCATGCCATGGCTAGATCTTCCATTTGGAGATAGGAATCAATGTCAATTGTCTCGACACTTTCATGTTTAGTCTATCTTGACCTTGATGGTTATAGGGGAAAATGGGAAAATGTTACAGACAAAAGAAGTGGTGGAATTGATATGAGAACAAGGAATCTGAGCTTACACATTTACGCAGGAAATAATGAAGGAGATCGAAGTTGAAGAGAAAGCAATACTACAAGCGAAAATCCTAGAGTCCCTCTTTGTTTTTGATGAAGGTGATTTTGTGATAGAGTTTGATGATGGGGATAGTGTTAGACATGTAGATATTCCAGTCCCAATTTCTGAACTTGTGGGAAAGATAGTTGATTTTTTTTTATTTATCAATCAATACTATGATTCTTACTTTTAGTTCACTCTGAAGCTTATTCGAATATACAAGGATTTGAAGGAAAGAGGAGAAGCATTTGAGGTTGTTTTAATTGGTGATAAAGGGGAAACAAAAACTTTTAAATCTTTTGAATGTGATACTAGACACTGCTTGACATGGATGGGTTTCCCTTTATGAAATAAAACTAAGGATCTCTTTTGGCTTTTCCATGTTAAACACATCCCAAAATTGTTTTTTTTTGGTCCGGATGGAATATTTATTACGGCTGATGATTGGAGGCTCCAATTCAAGGATGGGTATTTCATTGTTTTCTCTGAATTTGAAGGTATGAGTGAGCTCAATGATGGAAATCCAAGAAAATTTATGAATGTTAGACCATATTATTTCCACCTATAGGAAGACACCACTAATTTTAGACGCTATGAGATGGGTGGAATAGTCACTCAGGTTAAGAAAAAAAATCTTTTAAATTTTAAGACACTGAAGGAAGCACTTGAAAATCTTGACGATTTTATTCTAAGCGATTTATCTAAGTTTGGTCACCGTACAATTCTACACTTGGATTTTTGAGAGCTTGATAAATTTGTTCATCAATTTGGGCGTTTCCCTCGTGCTACTTCGAAGGAAGATGTCAATAGAGTTATTTATGTGGAAAAGTATTTAAATGATAGTGGAAGCTGCCTAATTAGGTTGGATTTCAATTCCATTGATGAAAATGTAAATGTGTTCAATAATTTTGCAAGTGTTTCTCATGCAATGTTAAATCCCATGGAAACTATGTTCGGTGGAATTGTTTGGTAAGTAATCGTGAAAGCCTGTTCTGGCAAGTTTCATCCACTTTTCCAATGATTTTATTTTGATTCATTTGAATCTCTTCCTGTCGAACCCCTTGGGATAGAGGACGTGAGGCTTCTAAATTTTCTTTATGATTCCCAAATTTTTGTATTTGGAAAAGAGACGCATAAAAAGTTGGAAGATGTGAAATTATTTCATGTGGGGGTTGGTGCTCTGGGATGTGAGATTCTAAATAACTTAACCCTCATGGGAGCCTCATGTGGGAGCCACAGAAATTTGACTATGATGGATGATAACGTTATTGAGAAGAGTAATCTTAGTAGACAATTTCTCTCTCGAGATTAAAATATTTGGCAGGAAAAGTTAAAAATGGCATCATCGTGTGAGCCCGATACCCAACATGTCTTTGGTGACTCCTTCTGGAACAACAAGGTTGATTTTGTTTTAAATGATTTGGACAATTTCAATTCCAATATGTATGGATATTCAAGGTGTGTTTACTTCTAGAAGCCACTACTAGAATCTGGAACTCTGGGCACCAAGTGAAACACCCAAATGGTTATCTCTCACCTAACTAAGAACTATGAAGCATCACTATTGGGTATGTGTTATATTATTTGCATGACTGGATCTAGTGTTTGCTATGTTGCGCTAGTCACGCGGGGGGGGGGCGAGGGGGGGTTGACGGGGGTAGTGCCCCCAAGAAATTTGTTTTTCCTCGAGAAACGTGTTGTATTATTTGCCTCATTTTTCATGTCACCTTGATTTTCATGTTCATTGTTGGGTGGTTTTTCATAACATGGTTTTTTTCGATGGTTTTCTATTTTTGGTTAAGAAATTAGGGTTGTTAACTAATCCAGGTCATTGGGTTAGGTTTTTGGATGTCGTTGGCTCCAATATGTATATTTTATTTTAAACAATGTATCACTATGAATGAATATAGAATATGTTGGTTTTCCCAGTTTGGGTTTCCAGGGGAAAAATCTCTATGTAATGTGTGTATTTTCCATTGTATCTTTTATGTTCTTTTACTGAAAATATAATTGCATTAAATATTGTACAAAGTTAAAATCTACATTTGGTATCAGATCTTTGTTGGCTTCAAGGGGATGCCTTTGTGGTTAAGGGTTTGGCTCAAGACTATGATAAACCTTGTTATAGTGGGAGATCTGTGGTATTGATTTTTCATGTGAAAAGAAATGGAGAGCAATTCGAAAATTGAGATTGAGAATTTTACTGGGAAAATTTTTGAGCTATGGAAGCTCAAGATGGAAGATTTGTTGGTGGACAGAGATCAATGGATCACAGTGGATCCAGGTACTACACCTATAGGAACTTCAATAGATGATTGGAAAAAGTTGGATTGGAAGGCGAAGAGCATAATCCAACTGTGTCTCTCAGATTCAATATTACTGAATGTGTTAGAGGAAGCTACAACCAAATATTTATGGGATAAGTTGGGGAAGTTGTATCACTCTAAGTCCCTAGTAAATAAAATATTCTTGAGAAAGAAGTTGTATAACCTAAGGATGAGAGATGGAGACTCGGTGGCAGAGCATTTGGATGCCTTCAATACTGTGGTAAGTCGGTTAGTATCTGTTGAGATTAAAATTTCAGATGAAGATAAGTGTATCAATTTATTGTGCTCTTATCAGAATTGTGATATAGTCTGGATGTGTCCATAGGTAGTAATACAACTTCCTTGAAGTTTGATGAAGTGGTCTCATCCTTGTTTTCAGAGGAGATGAGACAGAAGAACATGGAAGGATAAAGCACAGATGCATTATTTGCAAGAGGATGTTCTCGGGAAAGAAATAGATCTAAGTCCTCAAGTGGGAGATATAAGTCTAATGGAATATATAAGTCTCCTAGAAAGTTTTTAAAGGTATGTTGGAGATGTGGAAAAGAAGGGCACTAGAAGAAGTAGTGTAGATCCAAAGTTGAGAAAAAGAATGGATCTGAAGAATCTCCTTGTACGGAAGAAAAGACCTCCAAGGAAGGAGTGGATGTGTACTTGGATTCTTCAAGCACACATGCATATCATGAAGCATGGTTGGTTGACGCAGGTGCATCATTTCATATGAATCCCCAAAGGGAGTGGTTCTGTGAATATGAAAGGTGTGATGGAGGTAATGTTTTCCTAGGTGATGACTCGACAACCAGAATAATAGGTCAAGGAAAATTTAAGTTGAGGCTCATATATGGAATGATTAGAAAACTACTTGGTGTTCTGCACATCCCAGGATTGGCCAGAAATTCGATTTCCATAAGAAAAATGGACGATGCAGGGGGTAAAAACAATATTTGAAAAGGAAACCTATAGGATGGTTTGAGGAGAAATGGTGTTTCTAAAGGGAGTTCAGTTTGGAACTCTGTACAATATGAAAGGAATAACTATTAGTGATGGGTGTAATATTTCCATTGTTCCTAATAATGGATTTGAATAAGAAAGAACTCCTACAATCTCTAGAGAAAAGGTTATGTTGTGGCATCAAAGAATGGGGCATATCAGAGAGAAGGGTCTTCAACTACTACATGGTAAAGGTATGGTTAAAGGTATGTTTAAATGCTCTCTGGATTTTGATTTTTTTGAACATTGTGTATATGGGAAGCATAATCGGGTAAGATTCCCCTCTGGTGCAACAAGGGTAGAAGGAATTTTACAGCTAGTTCACAATCATGTGTTTGGACCTGTGTCAGTTTCATCATTGGGAAAATATTTGTACTATGTCTCATTTATATATGATTTCTCGAGGGATACTTGGATAAATTTCCTCGGGAATAAATATGAAGTCTTTGAAAGGTTTAAAGAGTTTAAGGCTCTTGTCGAGAATCAAATAGAGAAAATAATTAAGGTGTTGAGGACATATAATGGTGGAGAGTTTTGTGGGAATGAATTTGAATAATTATGTAAGAATTGCAGTATAGAAAGTTAGAAGACTACTCCATAGACACCTCAACAAAATGGAGTTACAAAAAGTATGAACGGGACGTTGATGGAAAAATCAAGATGCATGCTCAGTGGTGTCGGGTTAGGGAAAGAATTCTGGGAAGAGGCAGTGGGTACTACATGTTATTTGGTCAACAAATCACCCTCATTAGTGTTGGATGAAAATAATTCACAAGAGGTATGGGCTAGTAAGAAACCTTCTCTCACACATCTCAAGGTATTTGGTTGTGAGGCCTATGTTCATGTTCCAAAGGAAAATAAGAGTAAGCTAGATAAGAAGGATGAAAAGTGTATCTTTATTGGGTATAAAGATGGTCTCAAAGGTTATAAGATTTGGAATCCATAAACTAAGAAGGTTGTGTATAGCTGATATGTGATATTTAGAGAAATGAATGATGTTGTTAAATAGGAATTCCTACCAAGTAAGGAATAACCAGAGAAAATAGAGTTTGATTTAAAGGATGATGAATCAAACTCTACAGAAGAACAGGAATCAAAAGAAGAATATCCTCATACTCTAGTATTGAGGAGATCGGTTCGAGAAATAAGGCTATCGGAAAGGTATACTCCATTTGATTTTCGTTCAAATTTTTCTTTGTCTATTACTGATGATGATCCTAAAATTGTCAGGGAGGAAGTGGATTCAGAGGATCGAAAACTATGGAAAAAGGCCACGGGTGAAGAAATGGAAAACTTGGATAACAATATGAGTCTTGGGATATAGTGGAGCTTCCGATTGGAATAAATCCCATTGGCAGCAAATGGGTATTTAAAAATAAGTTGAATGCAGAAGGAAAAGTGGAGAAATACAAAGCTCAGTGTTGGCATAGGGGCAGACCCGAGGTTCAATGCTACAACAACGCACCAATGAAACCCTAACTACCAGCCCTTTCAGCAACACCTGTGAAGCAGATGAAGTCTCACCCGAGGTAGAGGCAGGGGTGGTTGCATTACTCCAGTGTCTGCAACCTTAGTTGGGACACAGATCTATGATTGTAACACCTTAACAAAGAACTTAGCAATTATAGTTCATCAATATCCAACCTTAGTTTACAGCACAGTTAAACCCTAATAATAAATCAGTGCAACATTCCCCTACTTCCAATAGATTCAAGCACTAAGCATACTAACATAGATCAAATCTAGCATTCATTCACATTATTCAGCACTAATCTACCATTTTAGATTTATTCATCACCTAACAATGCACTAAGCATTTGATCATATAACCAAGATAGAAACCATAAATCACGAAGCATTCACAACACATAGACAAAGAACAACCAATGCAGTTAGCAATCACGACACAGGATATACGTGGTTCACCACCACCCTGGGGCTACGTCCACCAACTCTTTGTCTTATTTATTATCTTAGGTCAATCAACTACATGTAAAGAGCCTTGAGATCTTACTCTGTAGAGGCCAGGAGATCTGCACACCTCTCTAGATCCTCCTTCCTCAAGTTATTGCACAAATCCTTCCACAGTCTCTTACAATCACTTTCACTTAGATCTGCAAGCCTCACATAGTATGCACAAAGAAATTACAGTTACCACTTGCACTTAGCAATTAAAACTTATCACTTAGGACACCTTACAACCCTTCAATCACATAGATCGAACTACTTCCTACATCGCCTAAATTTTTATTTATACACTACAAAATAGGCCTAAGCATGGGTAAACCCATGGGCTGACATTCCCATACCCGTTACATAAGCTCAAAAACACAAAAATCCCTAAAGAGGGGCTGATATCCCACGATATTTGCTTCGTATTGCGCTCCGCCTTCGACAGCCTATCGAAGTCCCAAAATGGTCAAAAATGACGAAGGATCCTCAAAACTTGGTCGAGGGACAATAGGCCCCCAACACTCACCTGTGACTCATCCCAAGTCACTATGTTCTATGTAGCTCTACTTCAAAATCCTCGAGCTTGGCTCGAGTTTCTTCAACCTATTGTTGTGCCATGACCTCCTACTCAGCGAACTCTTGGATAACAACTTCGTTGACAGGTCCCTCTAAGCATTGTTCAACTGCAGTGATGAGTTACTCTAGTTTTTCTCTTGGCCTTCGATCTCTATGAATAATTGGTAAGCCTCATCCTGTATAGGTTGAAGTCTCTGAGTCACTTCCATGACTTTTCTCTAAATGGTGTGGACCTACTATTGAGCAATGTGTTGTTCTTGGGATCACTTCATCTTTTCAACAGCTGATAGGGCCTTCAACTGCACTTGTATTGTTTATGCTTGCTACTTCACCTCCAAGAGTTGTGACTCCAATGCCTTTAGTTCTGGATTCTTAGTGAGTCGCTCATAAGTCTGGGCACTATGATCACTTAGTTGTTTCTATTCCATGGAAAGGTATTTTATTCTCTCAACTATGCTTCGAGCAGTTGCTTCTCTTTGATCCCTCACATCCTATGGAGTGTCAGGCACTATTTTTAGCTCTAAGTCTGCTATTCTTTGTTGTAGTTGTTGGATAGCTTCCATGAGCTTCTCTACTTGATGATCGACTCGGTCTTCTACCTTTGGCTCTAAGCCTGTCATAGAGCATAGTTATCTATTGACTACTTCTTTCACTTCGAGTTGCTCTGTGAGAAACTGTTCTTTTTCTTGTTGAATATGTGCTTTCTTCTCTTCAAACTTTGTCTAGAGAGTAACCTTCTCCTGCTTCGCAACTCAGCGTTGTTCTACGACTACTTCTTGCACTTTATTCAAGGCCTAGGTGGCTTGTTATGTTTCTTCCTGTGCGCGATAAAGGCGAGCTTCGATCACATCATCTAGTCTATCGATTTGGGTTGGCTCATCTCCTAACTCTGGTTCTTCCGATGACAGGGGCGCAGTGGACACTGCGCTACTAGACTGAAGGGCCTGTTGTACCCCTCGGAGTTCCACCTCGATTCTTTCATACATATCCTCCTGCTTGGCTTCTTATTTCTGAAAGATTTCCTGCGAGGCGTCATTTATAGCTGCGATGATGAAGTCAAAGTCATCGACAGTGAGCACAATCTGCATCTTAGTCAAGGTGTCTCTGGATTTCTTCTAGGAAGAGGGTTTTAGAGGAGAAACCTTCCTCTTCTTCAAGGGATCATCCTCATCTCTAGGCGATGTTACTTTTTCTTTCTTCTACTCATATTCTTTTCCATTTATCTCTTCTACTTCATCATCACCCCCTCGCCTATATGATACTGAAGAAGTCTTTTCTGATGCACTGCTTAAGTCTTGGATTTCTTTGGTCTTC
Source organism: Picea mariana (assembly GCA_032191745.1). Taxonomy (NCBI): domain Eukaryota; kingdom Viridiplantae; phylum Streptophyta; class Pinopsida; order Pinales; family Pinaceae; genus Picea; species Picea mariana. The sequence continues at coordinate 42,950 of JASDQU010439038.1, read as the reverse complement.
TTCCTTCTACTGGTTTCGGGTGTGTCATGTCCTTTGTGAGAAACCTCTGAGTTGTCAAGTTTAGGGTCAGACATCTCTACAGGATCAATGGGAATAAGGAGGTCTACTAACCAGTCCTTAGTTATCTCCTAGAGGTCCTCTTCTGTGAGCTTGTAGTATGACTAAATCTCCTCCTTATGCTTGTCTTCTCATGCAATGATATAGATGAAGTGTTGATCTGCGCGGAACTTCATGAGGGGTCAGAACCGCTGTAGGGTTTTTGGTGTCATGCAAGGTTCAACTTCGATACCCCTCTTCAGTTGGAGATCATATGTGTGCGAGAAGCCTTCATGAATTCCATTTTGTCCGTTATGGTGCGGTCCGGAAGGTCTAATGGCGAGATTTCAAACCATGAATGTCGTTCTAACCATTCGGGGTGCTAGTCTAACAGTTATACTATGTCCAATGGCTATATTAATTCTCCATGGAGAAGTGTCATGTGGCTCTGTTCTGATATCCCGGCGAAGTCCCAGTTTTGCAAATTTTCCTTCTGTGAAGTTTCCTCTGGAACCTTCTGTAACTTTTCGATCTTTGATCTCTTCTTAATTAGTTTTCTATCCTTCTTTCTAGTTAGCTTCGTCTCGGTATTCCTCTTTCCATTCTGATTCTTATCTCCTCTTGGCATAGTAACTTCACGTTGTTGAGATTCTTTCCTAGGATCCAGGGGAAATACGTCTTCTTTATCTGGGGTAGGTGCTTCGGTCTTCTATGAGTCTTCTTTTGTTCTTCCAACTTCAACCTCCAAGTTTCCAGTTTTAAATATCTTCGATCTATTCTCCTATTCTTCAATCAAGTGTGCAATCCTCCTAGTCATGAAATATTTCAACTCTTGCTTCTTCTCCTCTAAGAATTCTTCTTCTTTCCTTCTGTCCTGATTCCTTTCAATCCAAGGTTTTCCTATTTATATAGAAAATGAGGCGTTGTTCTCAATAAATTTAATAACCTCAAAATCTTGCTCTGTCGAAGTTCCATGAGAACTCATAGATATCTAGGTAAGTCTTACACATAGGGTTATAAACTTTCCTCTAAATAATCCTATTCCTCCCAATGAAGGAATCATAGCAGTCTTTCCTAAAATTTCCCAAGTTCTTTCGGTCATGATATTCACCTGTGTTTCCTCATCCAGAATGCAGTCTATGTCGAAGTCTCCTAATCTTGTTTCTATGTATTCTTTTTATTTGAACATCTCTGATAAGTTGATATTTCTACAATCATTCAGGGTTTCTTTCATTTGCACTAGTACATTCTCTAATTCTTTCTGGGGTTCTATCATGATCTTATCTTCTTGACCTTCCTCAGGGTTTTCTTGTCTCATATTCATTCTTTCAAACTTAGCAATCATTCTAGGGCAATCTAAAACTTCATGATCCATATTTTTACAACAAAGACAACTAGGTCTTCTTCCAGGGCATTCCTTAGCGAGATGGCACGGTCTTCTGCAACTATAACAAAGAGTCAATCCTCTCTTTATCTTAAATGATCCCCAACCCTTCCTGTACTGTGCACTAGGATCATTGTATCTAACCTGCAAAAACTTCTTTCTAGGATCTTTCATCCATTTGTTAGTCCAAACATTCTTTCTATGCATAAGAATAACATATATTTCACTATTCTTATTAGATCTACTTATATCAAATCTACTTATATCAAATCTTCTTTCTTCTAGTTGTGCCCTACTAGGAAATTTTTTATCAAAAATACCTAGATCCATATTCTTGAAACAAAAATTTCCAGTAATCTTACTTTCAGCAGAGCACAAAGCTTCCATATCTAAAACTTTTCACTATACTTACCTTTATCAGAGCACAAAGATTTCAGATCTTACCTCTTTTCTTTGGATCTGACTCTTCTTCTTAGCACAGAGCTTCAAAATCCAAGTAGAGTAATACACACTAAGGCAACATATCTATGCACATATCTTTCACAGTTTTAGGTCATATCTTCACACAGAGCTTATTCTTCCTCGGTTCCCAGCAATCACAGTTTCAGGTCTCGGCAACAGAACCATTTGTTGGCACAGGGGAAGACTCGGGGTTCAACACTACAACAACACACCAACAAAACCCTAACTACCAGACCTTTTGACAACACCTGTGAAGCAGATGAGGTCTCATCCGAGGTAGAGTCAGGGGTGGTTGCAGGACTCCAATGTTTGCAACCTTAGCTGGGACACAAATATGTGATTGTAACACCTTAACAGAGAACTTAGAAGTTATAGTTGATCAATATCCATCCTTAGTGTACAACGCAGTTAAACCCTAATAATAAATCAGTGCAACATTCCCCTAGATCCAATAGATTCAAGAACTAAGCATACTAACATATATCAAATCTAGCATTCATTCACATTATTCAACACTAAGCTGCCATATTAGATTTATTCATCACCTAACGCACTAAGCATTTAATCATATAAACAAGAGAGCAACCATAAATCACAAAGCATTCAAAACACATAGACAAAGAACAACCAAAGCACTTAGCAGTCACGACACAGGATATACATGGTTCACCCCCACCCTAGGGCTACATCCACCAACTCTTTTTCTTCTTTATTATCTTCAGTCAATCAAATACATGCACAGAGCCTTGAGATCTTACTCTGCAGAGGCCAGGAGATTTGCGCACCTTGCTAGATCCTCTTTCCTCAATTTACAGCACAAATCCTTCCACATTCTTTTATAATCACTTGCACTTAGCTCTACAAGCCTCACATAGTATGCACAAAGCAATTACAATTACCACTTACACTTAGCAATTAACACTTAACACTTAACACACCTTACAACCCTTCAATCACATAGATAGAACTACTTCCTACATCGCCTAGCTTTCTATTTATACATTAAAAAATAGGCCTAAGCATGGGTAAACCCATAGGCTAACATTCCCATACCCGTTACATAATCTCAAAAACCCAAAAATCCCTAAAGAGGGGATGAGATTTCACGATCTCCGCTTCATCTTGAGCTCCACCTTCGACAGCCTGTCGAAGTCCCAAAATGGTAAAACTTGACCAAGGATCCTCAAAACTTGGTCAAGGGCCAACACTCAGTTAGTAGCAAAGAGTTATTCTGAGGTTGAGGGAATTGATTTTGGTGAGATTTTTTCTCCTATTTCCAAGTTAACTTCTATAATATTTTTTTTGTATGTTGTTGTTGCATTTTATTTTGAAGTAGAACAGATGGATGTGAAGTAGAACAGATGGATGTAATGGATATGGTCAAAAAGATTTTGAATGTAGATCTTATGAAAGAAGATATAATGGAAGATTCTATAACACCACAAGGTGTTGTAGATGTGATCAAATAGGACATATTTATGTTCACTGTAACTCTATGAGATGCTACAACTGTAGTGGATTTGGCCACAAATCCCAGGAGTGCTGGAACACAAGAAGAAATTCCATGATGAGGAATTCACATAGCATGGCTAGAAGAAGGAATGAAGTAAGAAAGGGAGACATATTTGAAAATATGGATACTCAGAGCTCAAGTTCTAAAGAGAAGGGTCATCTATAGGAGTGGGTGAAGAAGACAGAGCAGCCAAATCAGAATGAAATATTGAAGGGAAGTTCAAATGTGCCATTTACTAAGGCACACATAGGTAACAGTGGTGACAGTCGCGTGTCCACACATTCTGACCTTGAATAGGTCATGTACACATGCACTCAGTTGTGCAGCAGGCTGCGTGTTTGTTGTAAAGACTTGGGAAAAAGGCAATGCACATGGCTTGGAGTTTTGATGTGATGGTATAACTCTGTTGCAGGGTCTGACATTGTTTGTTGCAGGTTTTGACACTATTTGTTGCAGGTTTAAGTGTTCATCTATTGGATTATGTAAAATAAAATCTCGATTGCATGACACTAACCAATGAGTATGGTTTGATGTTGATCTGTTGGAGTACATGGCTGGTTGAGTACATGGCTGGTACTTTTTGAAGTTTCATTGATATATCTTATGATGTATTATTGGAAGCATATGGTATTGTTGGATATCATGGTGCATGCATTTTTCATGCGGATGGGCTACACATTGAGACATGTAGATTGATAGTCATTGGGGAATCTTAGCTTAGTTATGCATGGTTGATATACTTG
>JASDQU010439037.1:26291-54997 GCA_032191745.1 Picea mariana | reverse complement strand
AGTTGTCAAATTGTCCATTGTACAAGTTCATGAATGATGGTCTGAAGCATTTATGCTTTAAATGAGTTGAATGGTAAGCTCGAAGAAGAGGAAGAGAAAGAGCGTAGTCCAGAGGCATCAGAGTGGGTGTAGGAGCTGATGAAGACCAGTCAGACAAGAGTCAGTATTGTATTTTATGTTTTGCAATTGTGTTTTGTAATGTAAGCATTAAAGGAGGGTGTTGGAAGATAATGCTTCCATTAATGTTGTGTTCTAAGTTTAGAGTTGGTTTAAGATTTGTAGGAGGATGTTGAGATATTCTCTCAACCTATCCCTCCAAGAGTGGAGTTAGTTAGATCTGAATCCAGCTATATATATCTATGTAATCTCTATGTTTTGTGAGCAATAATACAATCTGTGTTTGTGTAATCTGCTGCTCGCTTGAATTCTGTCAGGGTTCAACCGTCCAGAATGTTGAGACGAGAATGACAGGATTGGAAGGTTACATAATGAAACGATGGACCGAATATTGGGTAAACATTGCAAGTTTTTTGGCTCAAACAAGCCTTAAATGCCTGGAGCCCTCCACTCACACCTTACATTAAACAAATTGGTATGTAGTACAGTAATCCCAGGTGACATCGAAAAGATGGAGCGACGAGACTGGCCAAATCTTTGTAATGGAAGGCGGGAGTAAAGAAAAATCTTATAAAGAATAATAATCCTTTTCTCCAGTATTGTTCTAAATTAATACATCTCAGGACAAGCCTTAATACCAAGCCACTACCTCTGACGATTGAACAATACTACCTACTGAAAACGATGTTGGGGTTGACAATTGTGTAGTGCGTGCCATGGCTTGATAGTTATGGGGTCTGCGCCTCTTTTTAAATATTAAAACCTTTAATATTTTAATTTGTGATACCCCTCGTATGCATGGTTTTCTATTATGGTTCATGACCCAAGTCCATCGACAAAGGTTTAATGGATTTAATGTATTACCTTAGCGATTAAATTATATACAAAAAATGATGTGTCTTGAGAGATCCTTAGTGATAAGAATTACGAAAAGAAACAATATATGTATATATAGACTAGAGAAACTCTGTGAAAGAGTAGGGGAAACTCCACAATGACTAATAATAAAATATATTAATTAGTTAGTAGCATGTGGTTGTCTTTCCTTTAAAAGAAAAGGGTGTAAGAGTTGAATTCCATATTATAATCTTGAAAGGGAAACCTTATCGTCATGATGGCCGAGTGAACAGGTGGTAATAATCTTAATGGAATTAAAAGGACAACGATAAGAGTTCAAAAATAATTTTTCAACTTACTATTTAGAGCATATCTAAATTAAGGAAGAAAGAGTCGACGAAGAGCATATCCTTATTTTTCTTCTAAGCTTAAAGCTATTCAACAAAAGGAATTTCCCTCACCTCAGCTATTCCCTTGACCTCAGCTAGTGGATTTTAAGCTCCTGGAAATCTTTTAAGTGGTCAATCTGTCATTGATGGTACACAGGTAGATCTGGGGTTCAACGCTTCAACAGCGCACCAACAAAACCCTAACTACCGGCTTTTTAAACAACACCCGCGAAGAAGATAAAGTCCAGTTTGAGGTAGAGGCAAGGGTGGTTGTAGGACTCAGATGTCAGCAACCTAGCTAGCATACCGATATGTGATTACAACACCTTAACAAAGCACTTAGCAATTAGCATTCATTAGTATTTAACCTTTATTCACATCGCATATCCAAACCTTAATTACATAGCAACGCAATATTCAACAATATCTAACAAATTTAAACACTAAGCACATCAAAATAGATCAGACTTGGTACTTATTTACATCAACAAGTACTAAGATATCATATCAGATACATCTAAACATTCATTACTACACTAAGCATATATGAACAATAAAACAACTAGAATGCACAAAGAAACCATAACATAGGATATCCGTGGTTCACCCCCATCCTGGCGCTAAGTCCACCAACTTTTCGTCTTCTTTATTTCCTTCTGTGAATCATATACATGCACAGAGCCACAAAATCCTACTCCACATAGGACAAGAGATATGTGTGCACTCTACCAGATTTTCCTTCCTCAAGCTAGGTTACAGCACAAAGCCCTCTTACAATCTACAAAAGCTTCTTACATCCACTTGCACTTAGCTTTGCAAGTTCTTAACACATAGCATCCACAACTATTCTCACTTAGCACATTGACCTCTTCCTACATTGCCTAGATATATATTTATACATTACAAAATGGGTCCAAACATGGGTAAACCCATGGACTGACATCCCACACCCGTTACATAATCTCAAAACCCAAAAATCCCTAAAAGGGGGTGGAGATCCTGTGATCTCTGCTTCAACTTATGCTCCACCTTCGACAGCCTTTCAAAGTCCCAAAATAGGTCAAAAGTGACCAAAGATATTCAAAACTTGGTCAAGGGCGAACATGCCCCCAACACTCACCTGTGACCTGTCATGAGTCACTCTTCTCTGGGTAATTCTTCCTCAAATTCTTCGAGCTTGGCTCAAGATACTTCAACCTGTTGGTTTTCCCAAGCCTCCTGCTTGACGAACTCTTGAATAACTACCACATTCATAGGTCCTTCTAAGCGTTGTTCTACTAAAGTGACTACTTGTTCCAACTCTTCTCCTCGGCCTTCAATCTCCTCAAATAGTTGGAAAGATTCGTCCTAGACTGGTTGGAACCTTTGAGTCACTTCCATGACTTTTCTCTGTATGGTATCGACCTGCTGCTGAGAAGTGCATTGTTCCTGTGATCTTTTCATTCTCTAAAGTGTTGATAGGAGATTCAACTGCACCTGTATCATCGCCACATGTTTCTTTGCCTCCTAGATCTATGACTCCAGTGTCTTCAGTTCAGGGTCCTCGGTAAGTCGCTCATAAGTCTTCTCACTTCTACTGCTAAGTTGTTTACATTCCAAATATAATGCTCTGATCCTCTCAACTGAGCTCCAGGAAGTGGCTTCTCTTTGGTCTCGCACGTCCTGTGGAGTACTTGGTACTGTTTGTAGCTCTAGATATTCTATTCTCTGTTGAAGTTCTTGGATGGCTTCAACAAGCTTCACTACTTTACGATCCACTGTGTCTTCCTCCTTTTTCTCTAAGCTCATCGCAGAGCGAAGTTCTCTGTTGACTTCTTCTTTTACTCCAACCTGCTCCACAAGCAATTGTTCCTTCTCTTGTTGGATCTATGCTCTCTCCTCTTCGAACTTTGTTTGTAGGTCATCCTTTTCCTACTATGCAACTCGATGTTTTTCTATCTCTTCCTCTTGTGCTATCTTCAGAGCCATTGTGGCATATTCTATTTCTTCATGTGCGCGACAAAGGTGAGCTTTGGTCACATGAGCTAGTCTACGAAGTTGGTTAGTATCATCTCCCAACTCTGTTTCTTTGGATGGCAGGGGCGCAGTGGACACTATGCGGCTAGAGTGAAGGGCCTATTGTACCCCTCACAGTTATGCTTCAATTATTTCATACATGGTCTCTTTTTTAGCTTCATTTCTTTGGAAAATCTCTTCTGAGGCATTCAATACAGTAGTGATAATGAAGTCGAAGTCATCAAGCATGAGCATAGTCTCCAACTTGGTCTTACTAGATTTTGACTTCTTCTACGATGTGGGTTTTTTGGGATAAACTTTTCTTTTGTTAGATGGCTCTATGTCATCAGGGGGATTCTGTGGTGGTGTTTCTTTGCCTTGCTTCTATTGATCTTTTTTTCCATTGTTCTCTTCTTTCTCTACTTCGTCATCACTTCCTCCTCTAGGTGATTATGAAGAAGTCTCTTCGGATGCACTATTCATCTTTTGTACCTCTTCTGTCTTCTTCCTTCTGCTACTTCCAGGTGTATCGTACCCTCCACGAGTGATCACTGGGCTTCTGATTAGTTCGAGGTCATATAGTTCTACGAGGTCAACAAGCATAAGGAGCTCTGAAGACCATTCCTTAGTTGCTTTTTCTAGGTCCTCCTCTGTGAGTTTTTAATAACTATGTAGTACATCTTTGTGCTCATCTCCACGCGCAGTGATATAAATAAAATGTATGTCTGCGTGGAACTTCACAAATGTCCTAAACCTGTGCAGGGTGTTTGGTGTCATACGAGGGAAAAAATCAATATCCCTCTTTAACTGTAGGTAGTAGGTATGGAACACCGCGTTTAACTGCCATTGTTTTCCCATATCGCTCGAATACTAGAGCATGGTGAACTTCATGTATAAGGGTTCAGATGGCTCTATTTCAAAGAAGGTTGCACCTTCCATCATCTCCCAAGTTGTGAACACGATGTGAATCAACAACCAACTAAAATGGAACTTATAGCCCTGATCCTGAGATTCGTGACAATCTTGGTCTAACTGGTTAACTAAGTACTTTTCCCAGTTCACTTGTAGCCCCTCCACGCATTTTCTTACGAAGTCAACAACAAACCCTGTGACCTGAGTGGATCTGTTATTTCTTACTTGCTTACCAACAATCAACTGGAAAGTGAGGCACAGTACGCCATTATGGATGGAGGCTACCTTGTATCCTCGCTTAACCTTCTCCACATTGTCGTAGGTATGTTTAATATTTTGTGCCAGGGCGCGGTCTACAGCCTTTCCTGGGTAAAATTCTTATGGGCCTGGTCCCTGCATTCTCAATCCAATGATCTAATGGATCAACATTGGATCGACGGTGATGCGTCTATTTAGCCACAAATAACTGCCATGGAAGCTCGACAGAAGAATCTTAGTGCACGCGTTAACCTTCTGGTGCCTTCCAAAATGGGGTATCTTCATTATGTTCAGGATGGTGGACCATGTGAGGTCCATAGTCCATGGTTGGGGGATTATCCTTGACTTCTTCCCCTTCGTTCTAATCAAATACCTATGAGGGGAGAGCATGCTTAAGTTCTTGTAGTATCCCAAGTTGAAATCATTGAAATTAAACTTTAGAATCTTATCTTGTTGAGGCTTTCTTGTGCGTATCCCCTTCGGGGGGTACGGAGTAGCCAAGGTCTAGTGGAAGTCCCTGGGGACATTGTCACGAAACTGCACCGACCAAAGGTGGGATGTAGTCGGGAAGGATGGATGGGATTAACTTTGAGTTTACCAAGTCATCTCGATGCTTGGTTCTCTTCTTGGTCGCAAGTCAGGATGGTATGGATCCACAAGTAGTCGACGGAGAGGCTTGCACTCCTCTTATCAATGAATCTTGAATTCTGACAGACATCACATTCTCAACCATAAGTTCAATTAGAACTTCTTCAACAGACTTTTGTATGGCGTTGAGTTCATCTGACATGCACGCTCGAGATCAGAAAACTTAGGATGATTAACAAATGCTCAATGCAATGGAACAAGTGGCAAAGTCTCGGTAAACACAGTGTGGAAATAATGAGTTCTCTTGGATACAATTCATGGAAGTGTTCTCAATGTAACTGTCGACGAAATAAGTAGGAAACGATGTAATGGGTCCCTTCAATGGAAAATAAGCCTTCATCAATGCAGTTATGTTTGTTACAACGCAGTCCCATCAGTTTAATGGTGAGCTTTCTGATCATAATTGTTGTTCTAACCGTTCAGGAACATCAATCTAACGGTTATATTGCCTCCAACGATCATATCGCTCCACCATGGTGAAGCGCCAATCTGAGCTAATCTGATATCTTGGTGAGGTTCAAATTTTCGAGTCCTTCCTTCTACAAAGTCTTCTTTGGAACTTCCTGTAACTTCTCTAGCTTTTCTTTCTTCTGGCTGAGCTTTCTATCCTTCTTCCTTGTGATCCGCCTCTCGGTATTCCTCTTTCAATTCTGATTCTTATCTCCTCTTGGCACAGTAACTTTGTGTTATTGGTGGTATTTCCTAAGGTTCAAGGGAAATACTTCTTCTTTGTTTGGGGTAGGTGCTCTACTCTCCTCTATAGATAGATGTTTCAAATCTTCTTGTGTTCTTTCAACTTTGACATCCAGATTTCTGGTCCTCAGTAACTTCGACTAGTTTTCTTATTTTTCCAGTAAGTGTGTTATCCTTTTAGCCATGAAGTCTCTTAGGTCTTGATTTTTCTGTTCTAGAGCTTCCTGTTCTTTTCTTTGGGTCTGATCTTTCACAATCTAGGTTTTTCCTAGTAGTATAGAAAATGGGGTGTTGTTCTCAATAAATTTAACAACCTCAAAATCTTCCTATGTCAAAGTTCCATGAGTAGTCATAGATGTCTGGGTAAGTCTTCCACATAGGGTTATCAACTTTCCTCTAAATAATCCTATTGCTCCCAATCAAGGAATCATAGCAGGCTTTCACAAAATTTTCCAGGTTCTTTCTATCATGATATTCAATTGTGTTTCCTCATCCAAAACAAAGTCTATGTCAAAGTCTCCTATTCTTGTTTCTATGCACTCTTTTTCTTTGAAGATCTCTGATAAGTTGATATCTCTATGGTCATTTAGGGTTTCTTTTATTTGTATTAATATAGTATCTGATTCTTTCTGTGGTTCTTCCATGGTCTCAGTTTCTTGGTCTTCCTCGAAGTTTTCTTATCTCATATTCATTCTTTCAACCTTAGCAATAATTCTAGGGCAATCTGAAACTTCATGTGGTCCATAGATTTATAAAAAATACAACTAGGTCTTCTACCAGGGCATTCATTAGCATGATGTCCCAGTCTTCTGCAATTGTAACAAAGAGTTAATCCTCTCTTTCTCTTAAATGATCCCCAACCTTTCTTGTACTATGCACTAGGATCATGGTGGTTAACTTGCAAAAAATTCGTCCTAGGATTCTGCATCCATTTGTTAGTCCAAACATTCTTTCTATGAATAGGAATAACATATCTTTCATTATTTCTATCAGATCTACTCCTATCAAGCCTTCTTTCTTCTAACTGTGCCCTATTTTTCAAACTAGGACAAAATTTATCAAACATACCTAGATTCATACTTTCGAAACAAAATTTTTCACTTAAATCTTACCTTTCTTAGAGCACAAAGATTCCAAATCTTACCTCTTTTTCTTCATATCTGATTACTTTCTTATCATAGAGCTTCGTAGTCAAGTAGAATACTATGGACTTAAAGAAATAGATCTACACACAGAGCTTTCTTTCTTTTCCTCAGTTCCCAGTAATCACAGTTTCAGGTTTGGGCAACGAAACCATTTGTTGGCAGAGGGGCAGACCTGGGTTTCAACGCTTCAACAAGGCACCAAAAAAACCCTAACTACCGACCATTTTGGCAACACCTGTGAAGCATATGAAGTCTCACCTGAGCTAGAGGAAGTGGTGGTTGCAGGACTAGATGTCTGCAACCTAGCTGAGACACAGATCTGTGATTACAACACCTTAACAAAACACTTAGTAGTTAACATTCACCAGTGTTTAACCTTTATTCACATCGCATATCCAAACCTTAATTACAGAGAAATGCATTATTCAAGAAGATCTAACACATTTAAGTACTAAGCACATCAAAATAGATCAAATCTGGTACTTATTTACATCACCAAGCACTAAGCTATCATATCAGATACATCTAAACATTCATTACTACACTAAGTATATATGAACAATAAAACAACCAGAATGCACAAAGAAACCATAACACATGATATACGTGGTTCACCCCCAGCCTATGGCTACATCCACCAACTTTTCGTCTTCTTTATTTCCTTCTGTCAATCATCTACATGCATAGAGCCACAAAACCCTACTCCACATAATAAAAAAGATCTGTGCACACTCTGCCAGATCTTCCTTCCTCGAGCTAGGTTACAACACAAAGCCCTCTTACAATCTACATAAGCTTCTTACATACACTTGCACTTAGCTCTGCAATTTCTTAACACGTAGCATGCCCAAAGCATCGAAAACTATTCACGCTTAACACATTGGCCTCTTCCTACATCGCCTAGATATCTATTTATACATTACAAAATGGGTCCAAACATGGGTAAACCCATGGATCGACATCCCATACCCGTTACATAAACCCAAAACCCAAAAATCCCTAAAAGGGGATTGAGATCTCACGATCTTTGCTTCGACTTGCGTTGCACCTTCGATAGCCTGTCGAAGTCCTAAAATAGATCAAAAGTGACCATGGATCTTCAAAACTTGGTGAAGGGTCAGCAACCGCACTAATGTATTTTCATTAATTTTCATGTGATTACATTTACTTCTCAGTACATAAGTACTGATATTTTACATACAGGCTCACCAACCTCAAAATAAATAGTTCACACACTTAAAACTATTGCAGGTGGAACTTCTAAGTTGCACCATTCTTTTGTGCTAATACTTGTGTGCACTACATTCATTAAGCTATTTCACTTTCACTGCACCATTCTTGTATACTTACATAGGTGCATGCCAAATATTAAACTGCGTGTTGTATCATTTTATAAGTGCACGCACTCCTTTGATGTGAGATTCCTACTCACTAACTTAATGTGCGTAGAATAAACTAGTAAACTTATTACTTCATCTCACCAACTTATAATTAAAGTACAATTACATTGATATTTACACGTGGGATTCAACCTAGGGTATTACAATTGATCTCTCAACCAGAACAAACAATAACATAGTGTGTATCGTGAGGAATTTATAAATAAAAATTTAATAACCAGAGAGACCCTCCATTTCTGACCACTATTGCAAACTAGGAAGAATCTTCTCGATCCGAAGGTTGAAGTATCACTTTACCTTCACTTAATTTCCATGCAGATTTCCTTACTAAGTAACAAAGACATCCCGTAAAGAACGCAACTTTTCACCGTCGAGAACATAAGAGAAATAGAACACCTCTCGGAATTTAATCACATGAAAGGAGAGCTTTGAATATGTCTCACGTACAAATGTCATATCTAAACCATGGACGAAAAACTTACCAAGACCTGGAGAAAGCGAACCCTGAAGTAAGTTTCGCCAATGTTGATGCAATGCCTCCAGAGGAATGCAGAGCTTCACAAAGTCCACAGAAACGAAGTATAACCATTATACAAGGAAACAAGGAATATATTTAAAACTATGAAAAATTCCATTTTATTAATCTCTTACCAATATATTACGATTTTCAAAAGGCGCTCACAGTTATTGGAAAACTCAGTGCAGAGTTACATCTATTGTATCGACTCGAGTGGTAAACCTATGCCAAGAAATCAGAACCCATTCTCGACTACACAGAGTAACACCAAACCTTCAACCACAAGGACTGGTTTGGAAAACAAGGCAAGGCTTCCTTGTCAAAAGTGACAGGGTGCCTCAAACCCCTCATTCACACCTTGCATCGAATAGAATGATAGTTACAGCCAGTAGGCCAGGTGGAGTCAGAAAGCTGGAGAATCCAGATAGGGGAAAGTCTATGAGATGTCAGTACACCAGTACATATGTTAGTGGAGGTTTAAATGTCAATTTCCGACCAACGCCATCACATTTATATTTGGTACGAATGGATATAAATCTGGCACCAACTTATCTCTCGGCTAAGTCACAAAGTGTCACCTCGATTACAATTCAACAATCTTGATATTAATTATGTGTTACCTTTGAATCCATACATGGGTACGAAGGTCGTGAAGGTTCAAACGTTATCCTCCCCTTTGGTCTTGCTATGACACATTAATATTTTTCTATGGAAATAGTATTGCGTATGTGTAAGTCTAAATCTATATATATTGAATTTTTGCAAAAGTTGGATATTTGTTTTCCCTTTAAATAATTACCTAAAGATTTATAAATATAGAATGATAAAACTTGGTTAGCCTTGGGTGAAATGAGGAGATGTCACTAATTTGATTTTAAGTAGAAACCTTTTTTTTAAGTCTAGATAAAAACCGGTAATTGAATTTTCAAAGAACCTTAATGAACTAGAGGAACGTTGTTTTCAAAATTAGAGTATTTTTCATACTCAAATGAAGAGAAGCACACATAACTCAATTTTTTTTTTAAAGTTGTATTTGCGGTATTTTATAGAATCATATTCATTATTAGTCCCTACCCTTCAGGCATGGGGATTATTAGTAAACAATTTTTTGCATTTCTATTATTAATTCACACGAATCGAGGGCTTTTTCATGTTTTAACATAAAGTTTTGAGTTATTTCTACATTTTTAAGTGGTATTTGTTCATTTATCCAAAGTTTTATCTTTAACCTCTTATTTGGCCTCATATCGAGGTAACAAGCTTCTCAAACATAGGGAACAGAGAGTTTGAAACAAATAAACTGGATATGCATCAAGCAAGGTGAACTAATGCTAAGTTTCAACTTAGCATTAATTCCCAAACATTAAATGTTTAATTTCTTTGTATGGATAAAGTCCATAACCCCCTTCAATATCTGGACATGGCTTTGGTGTTAGTGTCTCACAGTGGCACTTGGTCACTTGCATGCATTTTTCACTCCCCATCATGAGCATGGAGATTGCATTGCTTTGAATAAGGCCTTCTATCAACTTTGCATTGCTTACCTTCTCCTCGCCTCTAGTGCATGATCGCCTCTAGTGCATCATGCAAGAGAAAGGCAAAGATGCATGCCTGCAAGAGCGCATCAAAGACTCTTGGATTCAATACCAGAGGGAAAAATATGATGGCTGACATGCCTCCTTAGCCCCATCTTTCTGGGATTGAAGTGTCCAAGTTTCGCCCGCCAGCCTTTCATCCCAGACAGTTTGGTCCACTAGCAAGTCTTCGAAGATGATCAGAAAATTGCCAAGTTCTTACAATAAACCGAGGAGAGGTCATTACACAGAAAAATTCTATCTGCCTTATGCCCACATAGAGTCTTGTTTCCTTCTAACAATATGCAAAACTAATAGAGAGACGTGCGCAACAAGACTAACCTCTCACCATATGCCTTTCAACGTTTTCCTTTCAACTGTAACATGTAACCAAGGGCCTTCACCTTCTGCCTTCATCACCAAGTCCACCAGATGCCATTTACCAGAAGCGAAGCCCATTTTCCTTTACCCTTCCTTCAACCTTCAGTCAAGCCCACCAATAACCAGGGGTCGGTCATCCCGAGTGCTTATACCACATCATGTTATATCCATCAATTTACAATTTGAGTCTAATATGCTAGATATTGTTTAAAAAACTTTGTTAGTTAAAACTCTAGGTAGACTTAGGTAAGGTAGGCTTTGGTGAGGTTAGGTATATTCAGATGGCTGGTACTGATCTAACTTCTTTCCTTCAAGTCAAGAGTGAGAAGTCATAAGCGATGGAAGGTAAGAAGACCAACTGTTGTATATTCAAGCGCAGGGTCAACTGAACCTTATTTTTTCTTTGTAAGCAAGCGCGGGGTGGTAAGGACCTATTACACCTGCATCTTTATAAGCCTAAGGTAAGGAACAAGTTTACTTATCTACAAAGTCATCATGTAGGCTACCTCCCTGAGGACTATATTTATCATAATGCATACTATCTCATGGCGACTACAGTTTTCAGTCATAAGCTTCGCGGGCTTGAAGTTCGAGTGGCTACTACTACCGCTATGCAAGTGAGAAAGAGAAACTACACCCTACCTGAGAACAACCACTATTGTGTATTGTTTCCCTACCCGATAAAGAAGAGCTACTGCTTGCTACCGATATGAAAGTGTCAAGCAAGATTCCTTCTCACAGTTACTGCATCGCTTTTATGCTACTTTATTTCCAACTAGCACTGAAATGGGCTCTCGAACAATTAGCTTTGGAACTAGCTTTCCAACTGTCTCAGATGCCTTTATCGGCTCACTTTGAAACTGGTGCTTTTGTTCGGTAAACTAGGTAAACTGCTCCAGGCGATAGTGATGCTAGCTCTCGATCTTGGCCTCTAACTGGGTATATCTCGATCCGAAAGTTCTGATAGAAGACATAAGGTCGTGACTCTATGTGGTCTCTATGCCTTGCAGCGATGTCAACCACGTTTAAAATTTCTCACACCCACTCGACTGAAAAGTGTGGATAGAAGTGAGCAACTACTCTCCAATGCACTTTGATTCATATGAGAATTATATCAATTCAGATGAGAATTATATCCACAGAGACAAGATTGATCGATAGAAAACATGGTTGAATCAATGGCTTAATCTACTTCATGAAACTCAGAAACGATGGCGTAGGGGATGGGCGAAACATTAGGGAAGATTTGCGAGAGATGGGCAGAAACATTAGCGAAGATTTGTGAGAGATGGGCAGAAACAAAATAAGACTCACATTGCTATGTTTTCTGGATGCTACGTGTCCCATGAGGAGAATGTAGGTGATGCATGGAGGAATTATGCACATAAATGGCTTGTCTCAACATACACTCTTTCCAATATCCTACAATTCTTTGATACTTCTATTAAATATTATATTTAAAATCTAGATAGTAGCAATATTTTTGGTAGCTAGGAAGGAATTGCATCAGTCAATAGCCACGTTCCTTCATCATGAAATTGTGGAATCACAGATATCATTGAAAGAAGGAAGCGTGCATCATGGGTTTTTATATCTCAATTAGCTTGCGAAATCAACCTCGAATATTGGCTTTTCAATAGCTTAATCAGGTGGTTTAAGAACAATATCTTACTCTAATATATTTACTACGATCACATCACTTAAATAACCAAGCATACATCACTTAATAAGAATCATACTCATTTATCTATTTTAGATCTATGTTTATGATGTTAATGATGCCCATGCTCAGGGGTGAGGCAGCTCGAGTTTGCCAGGGAGAGACCCATGGAGTAACCTTGCACCCAGGCCCACCTCCATAGTCGAGAGGAAAGAAGGAAGGATAATAGAAGTTCTGCATTGTTTCGTTTACCTATGTTCCTCTGGGCTTGGACTATTTGACTTCCTGTATATAAGCCTGTGGTTGCCCTACAGCGGGGCATGGGGCATGGAGGGGATTAATATTTCTAGTTGCTTGTTGTTCAATCCTAGGCTCAACCATCGATAGGTACTTTGTAAGTGCAGTCAATAACTTACCCTAGAGTCAGAAGATATTCATGGATCAACTGTCATAACTACTAACCTGATGAAGCCTTATGAGGAGGAGGCTCAACCTAAGATTCTTTTTCAAAGAGATTTTTTTCCTTTCAGTTTAGAAGTTAACCGTTCGACTGAGTTGATAGTTACACCTGTATCCGAGAAGGGGGAAGGCGTGACACTGCCTACAAAACAAGATGAAGCCCAACCATCCATTGCCTAAAAAACAAGATGAAGCCCAATCCACTAGCTTTCTACCTCTCCTTGGCAGGGACTTGTTGCTAAGCAACTCCCCTGGTTCAATATTATATCTAACAGAGGGATTAAGATAAAAAATTATCTAAAATCAATAGTATACAACATTTTGATACCTTATTTTCATATTTCATTTAAAAACATTATTTCCATATCTCTCATATATATAAAGGATTTCAAATGTTACACAAGCAATTGCAATTGATAACACAATTTAAATACTTGATTAATTTTATCATTTAAAATAATAAACAAATATAACAAACATTTTTTTCAAAATGTTGCAAAAGCAATTGATACCACAATTTAAATATTTGATAAAACACTTAAAATAATAAACAAATATAATAAACATTTTTTTCAATAATAATGTTTTATAGTTAAAATAATAAACAAATATAAGAAACATTTTTTTCAATAATAATGTTTTATTGATATTTTTTTTTTTATGAAAATAAGTTGTTAAATGCATTTTCTTTGAAAAGATCTTAGAAAATGTTCGTTTAGGATTTCATTCTCACAAATGCTAACAATGTTTATTGATAAAATTATAGTGATAAAATTATATATTTTCTTAAATTTATATTTATTATTTTATTAATCAAACAAGATAATTTTTAAAACTAAACTATTTTTAAAACTTTTGAATTAAAAAAACTTCTCCCAAACATTTTTATATATTTGATATGATATACAAAAATTTAAAATAATTTTTACTTGTGCTTTTATTTTTTAATATTTCTTTTCTTTATAAAGCATATTGTCATAGGGTTATATATATATATATATATATATATATATATATATATATATATATATATATAACATGTCTTTTCAATATTATGTTTAAAACATAGTGAAATAATTATCATATATCATATTTTTTAAATATAATAATTGTTGGAAATATAATTAGTAAGGGTTATGATATTATGTAATATTCATTTGACATTGAATCTGAAAATATTAAGGGAATATGAATAGTTATTTGGAGTCTAAGAAACTTCTTCGAAGACTAATCTATTCCTAAAGATAATGTGTTCATAGATGTATCATATCAATGGGAAATACAATCTCACGTTTATTTATATTTTTGTGTTCTAAGAGTAGTATCAAAGTTTATTTGGTTTTAAAGGTCTGGTAATTCCATCGTAAATGAGGAAGAGATTCAATGAAGAAGAAGAAACAATGCAATACATCATTGAAGGGGAAAATCATTGATTTTGGAGTGCATGTTTGGTATGCATCCATTAAAATGCATATTGTGGCCAATTATACATAGACAAATTAAGAAAATAAAATAGTGTTGGGAAGGTCTTTGAAAGATATATCAAATCCCACTTAATATTGATTAAAAAAAATCAAAGTTTAAGGAGAAAACATTGTTGATAAAATTTTCCCAAAAATGTAAAATGACCGCAACAAGTGAAAAACTATTTTTTCTCATGATAGAAGCCTTAGTTTTATGAGATGAAAGTTGCAAATGGAAAGCCTTGGTGATTACCCAAGTGGGTATATTTTATTTTTTTCAAATAACTGATTGAATAATGAAATTTCTCATAGAAATTCCTCGACAACAATCCACCAATTATCTCTAGGCAATGTCATGCAACTTTGAGGTCATTCTCATTCCATCAATCTACAATATCCACGTGTTCCATTATTTTCTCATTGGAATAATTGTACTCAATTTATTACATGACTTGAGCATTATTTTTATGGCTATGCATCTTACTTAACACTCATGCTTAAAATCTACTCATTTTTTCTATCCTTTAAGAGTTAAGAAGTAAGTCTTTCAATATTTTTGCATGGCTTCCCCATAAGCTAAATATTTTAAGGAACTTATCTTCCTAAAAGGTGCATTTCAACTCTCTCTTTTGAGATTAAGTAAGATGATTGTAGCTTTATTCAATTTCCATTTTCAACTCTCCTTTAAAATTGATTGAAAATCAATTTTTTGGTTCTCTCTTTGAAATTTATTTCTATCTCATGCCGAAGCTAGTGTGAAAATAGTATTTTTGCAAGTTCAATTACTATTTTCGTGAAAATAGTATTTTTTCAAGTTGAATTACATTGTAAACATGTGCATTTTTGATACACCATTCATTTCTTGAATTTGAATTGTAGAGTTTGATTGTTAAAGGGTGGAGTTGCAAGAAACCCTTGAGGTCTAAGTCAATGTCTAAATGGCTCGAATTCATGAACTATTAGAGTTACTAAAAACTCTAATACTCTCTTGCATGGACAATATAGTCACAAATAACATAGCAAATAACACTGATGTTCTAAAATGTTTACAAAATTTGTAGGACAAAATCAAATTTCTCCAACTTGAATAACAACAACAACAACAAATACAAAAAAAAATCATCATTGTGAACTATTCCTCGTTCAAAACAATTATGTTTTGGAATTTTATAATGATTCCTATCAGCATAGAGGACATGATAAAATAGTGGTGCCACTTTAGAAGAAGATCAAATAATGACGCATTTTTTCATAAACAAGTTCCACCTGCACTTTCGAAGCCTGTAATTAGACATTGGGAAGAAATCATCAACAACAAGCACAAAATAGGTGTTTGATACAAAATGGAAGTATCACGTTACAAATTATACCAAGACAATCCAGTTCCAAAGTGTTGGATTCCTTCAAGAGAGATCATATTCACTTTCTCCAATTCAAGATCAGATTCCAAAATGCTGATATCATTAGAGAACTGGACATATGGAATATTAGCGCTTCTATCTTCATCCCTGTGAGCATTGCAGAAAGAATAATCATCCTTTAGATAGATGTTCCAAACACAAGAAATACACAAGAGTAAAAAACCACTATGGGTGTATCACTTATTGGAAATGGTCATCAATAATCAAGAAGATATCTCAATCGTACTGTAGAATTCATTCTCGAGTATTGATGCATGTTCTAGTGAAAGATGTGCATCTTCTCACCTTACACTTGACAAGGGGGGAAAACATCTACGATCGATAGCCAGGATTCAAGTTTTGAATACCTATCAATCGAGCAATAACAAGTGAGTGTGATTTGGGTTTTGGTCACCCAAAACCACTATATTGGTTTGTTTCTTTCCTTAATACACCACTTAGTAGAATACTCACAGCTTCTGCTAGAAAACGGTTTCTGGTTTTCCTTAAAACTCCATTTAGTAGAAGACTTACAATTTATTCTATAGAACAATTTATGTGCATATTTAAACCAACATTTGAGAACACTTGGAATGAGAGAAATGCATCATCTTTCAACTTTTATCTAACTTAGGAAATGTTCCATGAAACATTTATCAATGTTACCCGCGCCCCAAAAACTGGGGGTAACTAAGGATATGATGCATTGAGGCCTATAGTTTAACTTCATGGAGTTTTGAGAGCCCGATGAGTAGATAGATCCCTTTCTCTTACCACACATTTCCATTGATCGACAACATCAACATCCACCACACCACCTTCGCCCACAAAGGACAACATTACTTGTTTCATGAGGTAACAAGTCCAGTCTTGTGGTAGCTATTCTTTTAATAATTGAATCATTTGAGCATGTTGCAAAAAGTATTTTCTTAATTATGAAAACATTTTATTGGAAATTATACCTTTTTCCTCATTTCACCTTAGTGGTTGACATGGTTTCCTAGTAAGTGGGTCATCCTTAAAAAAAGGGTTTCTACTAGGGGGTATCCTTGAATTTTCATTCTAACATTCCCATTCATACTCACAATTTTCCACACTTATTCTTATTTGCTTACTCATCTTTTGGGTTTTCGGGATTATTGACCCGAAGAAGGGCTTGTACCTCATTTCATTAGAATAAGGGGCTAAAGGCTAGGAGGTGTTGTATATGAAAAAATATAAAATCCATTGATTATCCTCTAGATTCTGTCCATAAGGTATTGGGAGCAATGAAACCCTTCTCCATAAAAAATCAAGGTCCTTCAAAAAGATAAAAACACATAAACTAATAAATGTCCCGCTTGTTGAGGGACTGCATTTGTGGTGTGTTTTACTTTCCTCGCATAAGGAACTCAATGTGGTCCTAGCTCCAAGCGTAATTGTTATGCTCCTTAATTTCAATTTCACATGGCACTCAATGTTTTGGACCATAATTAATTAACGAAAAATAAAGGGTTTGTAAAAATGTTGCATTGTAAATGAGGATGCAACACACTCTCCACAAATAAAACCATAAATGTGAAAATATGATCCCTTGTATGTCAAGAAACACCATGCCCAAAATTTATACCTCCATCCACCTCACACTCTTTTACATGACTAAGAGAGGGTATCCCTGGAAACAATTCTTGGACATGGAGATTTATCTACACAATAGGGTACCATGACAACCCTCCCATGCCTAAATTTTGCAAATTGTACAAGGTCTTTGATCATTTTCTTAGTTTGCAAAGGGTGGATTTAATGCACATTCTTGGGTGGTTCTTTTATTAAATATGGATTACATGGCATAATACGTGTGACTTGTGGACCCTTGGAGCATGTACTTGTTTGTATTTGTAGGAACTTTCCAGGTGATATATTTCCATGAAGGGACTTTTCCACTTTTACCTTCATGAGAGGTTGGAAAACCCAAGGATGTATGTCAAACCGTACAAGATGGGAAGAAGACCCTGGATCCATTATACACTTGGGATGATGGATGTTGTATTTCGAGGCACTTGGACAACACTAGGCGATGACATCATATCCCTTTTCACTTTGATGTTGGCCTTTGGAGGCCTAGGATGTCACGTTATACTCCTTAATGACATGTGGAGGCTAGGTTTTGATGGGTTTGATTGTTCCATAAGGGAGATGATGTGGTTTGTAGAAGGAATATGCATGCCATGACACTATAGAGAACAGTATATGGAAGCATGGCCTTTGGAGACCCAACAACATGCATATAGGGGCTCAACATCTCACTTTTTAGTCCTACTGTCACCCTTTTAGGGAGTGATGTCAATATTCTAAAGGGATTTACTTAATGTAATTTTTTATTTTTAAGTTGTAAAGGAAAATAAAGGGAGTTAGCCTCCTTTTAATTTGTTTTTGGTTAAGTTACGTGGAGAAATTGGTTTTAGATGACCTCATATAAATAGAGATCGTCTCACTTTCATTCTATAGAACTTACTTGAGAATTACATACATTCTTGGATTAAATTTTCACCCTAGTTGGGTAACTCTGTATCTCTTGTATTTGGTGCTAAATGGATTGTTTTACTTGTATATTGCTGGAATAATGTCATGTATTCTGTTGGATGCATTTTCTTGGAAATCGTGGTAGAATATCTTCATAATTAAGGGTTTCTTCATGCCACCTTTGGATTAGGTAAGAATTTCTACAATTGTACATGTTTATTTTTTATTTAAAGGTTATTTCTTCAACCCCTTGGAGGATTATAAGGGCATACACCCTCCATCAAATATCTATGTTTTGTTGCCATTGAAAATATTATTGCAAAGGTTTCTACAAGGAGTAAAGAGTATTACCCTTGTAGATTTACTTTGCTAAGGGTTGTCTACTCTAGGGAGTAAAATGGCTTACACCCCTAGAGGAGTAATAAACTCTATCTCATTAACATGAGACTCCATAACCCAATATATAAGGCACTAATATTTTTTCATTGGACATTGAATATTGTGCATTGGTAAACATGATTTCAAGGAGATGGTATTGTTCAAGTTTCAAAATAATTTTTACATGTTATAAGCTACCTTGTGCCTTGAGGGAATATTGATTAGCCAAGTGATCTATCTAGTGTAATAAAAAGTTACCTACATTCAACATGGTTGTAGAAAAGTCACTCTTTAATCACTCTTTACTCTCTCTTATACCGTTGGAATTCACTTATAAGCCTTGGTAATTGTTCCACACATTATAAGTTTTTGTTTGGGTGGTTTACTTGTTAATTTTAGTGGCTAGAATTGGTTTTTGTAGAATAATTTTTCCATAGACATAAGGTTTTTACAACATCTTGTTGATAACACTGAAATAACAACCCTCTTTTCTATCAAAGTCTTGGTTTTATCATTGCAACATTGTTTACTAATTGTTAGCTTTTTTTTCTAACATCGTACCTTTGAATTTGAATTTGAATTTGCATCTTTCATAACTCATTTATTGTTGATATATATTTCCATAGTACTAAAATTTTGGGAAAACAAGGTTTCTTTCTAATTCCCCATTTGTTTTGAGGCTTTTATTATCATATACTATCTTGTTCTGGGGAGGGATAACATTGTTTTGCAGGTACACTTCCTTGGCAATTGATTACCATCTCACAAGAATCTTTTTGAATCCTCTTTTTCATTCTTGACCTTGACCTAGAGGTTCAATATTTGATCACTTTCCATCCCCCATCACAATCCCCCTAGGGTCACCCAAGAAGACTATGTTGTGTTGGATCTATCCTTCACTAAAATGAGGGGGACATTTATTGACATGACAATGATAAGTGTTCTCAGTTGTATCACACACTTGGTGTTTGGTTTGAGATTTTCCCAAACTACAATCTATGCACTAACATGCACTAGATCCAAGTTCTAGAGTTTTTTCTCATCCGTAAACCACCATATTGGTTTGTGGTGTTCCTTAAAACAACATCACAATTTAGTAGAAGATATCAACTTCTATTAGCCATTCGGTTTTTGGTCATCCCAAAACCCCTATATTCAGAGAGAAAATTTATCCATCAACAACTGCACACTTCGATATTTTATCTATCTTCTTGGACTCGCATACACACCTTCAGATTAATGGGGGGAATGTTGAAAACATAAGCCATAATGGTTAAGATATTATTGTATTATTCACTTGATACTGAATATGAAAAGACACAAGTCAATATGAACAATCATCAAGATTCCAAGAAATATCTTGGAAGATGAATCGAAAGGTCAAAATAATGTATTTATAGATGTATCATATCAATGAGAAATACAAACTCACCCTTATCTAAATTTTAGCATTCTAACTATAGTATTTATTTTAAATTATTTTAAATGCATATTAATATAGTTATTATATACCACACTTTTGTTAATATAATAATGTTTCTTTAAAGTTATTTAAGTCCATTTTAATCTCTTTGTCAAACTTCGTGACAGATCAAATACATTAAACATTGTTTACACTTCTAAAGGTTTGGTGAAAACCCATCCTTGTTGTAAATTACATCTCTTGTCACACATATTAAAAATGGGTTGTATTACCATAGACTTTTATTTATAAGTTTTTAAAATAAAATCAAAATGTGGATATTAAATGTCATGAAGTTTTTGAACTTCATTAAAATACATTTTAATTTTAAAAAGAGATGTACAATTTTATCTATTTTTTAAATATTTTATATTAAGATAGATTTATGATCATTTATTTTACTACTTACTCTAGGATTTTTTATATATTTTTTATTATGGTTGATCTTTTTAGATTTCATGTTTTTCAATTTTTAAAAACATATAAAATAAGCATGAGACAATTAATATCCACAATATAATAGTGTTTATGAAGTAATTCCTAAAATTACTTCATATTTGATAAGAGTTTGCCTTTATTAAACATAAGGAAATAGGTGAACAACCCAAGACTCACTAGCATCTTGAAAAGATGAATGTATACTCCCTTAACGACCACTAGTTGGTTATTCTAGGTATATGGTTTTTCTTAAATACATTGATGAGTCAATCCGCATTGTTAATAGAGTAGTTTAGATAACCTTGATTTGGTCATTCATGGGTTTACCAATCCATGGTATTAGGTAATACATGGTAACATGTCAAGAGGACACCCACGAAAGTGTATTTTAACCTTGTTAGTTGTCAACAAATACATTGATATTTCTTTAGAGTGTGGGGTTTTTCTCTCACAAGAGTTTTCCACAAAATCATTGTCTTATTATCATGTGTGTTTCTTGTTATTTTTCTTCAATATAAAAATAAATTATGATTGTTTCCATTGCTTATTTAACTACTGATTGCAATGAGAGGTTCTTTCTAGTCGAGTATGGGGGAGATGTGTAATTCCTTCCATGATCATAGTGGAGGTCACACGTCATAGTTCAAAAAATAATATGTTAAATTAAAATAATGAAATTTCATCCCATTAAAGATTAAGCATGAAATATAAGGAAGAATATAAACATTTATAGATATACATTTAACACAACTTCATAAAATACCCATTATAAACTTGTATGTGATACCTTTAATTATTATCTTACTACATGGTGTATAAATTTCTCAGACAATGCATTGCCAACTATTTGACATGACTGAGCAATGTATTTCCAACCGTTTGACATGTTTGGGCAATGTATTATGAACTCTTTGACACGATTTATTTTTCTCTCACATAAGATATAACGAACTACGCGTTATCAAAATTTACGTACATTAATGTGATTATTTAGACATACACAAAAGGATTCTCTTTGTTGTAAAATTGATGTTCTCTTTATATGTAGTTGCAAATTCTACACTAAACAAGTAGAAAAAAATTGTAACAAACTCAATAGACTCAAATAATTTAAGGGAATACATTAATTTGAAGACATATTTGAAGTAATATAGATAGCCTATATAGAATATAGTTGTTCTCGTGGAGTAGTAATATGTTTTCACTATATTATTTTAAATTTATTTGATGTAAAGTACATAGATATATTTATATTATTTAGCACGATTCCTTCAATGTTCAACATGTATATGTATGTGATAGGTATCTGCAATGAACCCTCCGTTATGACTACGAAAAGCGAAGACCAAAAGGTAAATTTTGTTTTTTTAGCATTAGGAAAATAGTGTCAACACATAATTCAAACAGTGCATAATCAATGACATCATAATTAAAAGAATTACAAGTGAATCATTGTTGTAATCAAATAATGTTGCAACCAACGCAACATCATAATTAGTAATGACACATAATCAAGACATCATCACATTTAAATAACGACATGTAATCAATAAGCATCATAAACGGTGACGTAAGATAAATTCATCATGATCAACTCGAATCATTAATACTTTTAATCGCTCAACTCATCACATAAAGATAACATACGATAACATAAGGATAACATAAATATGACATAAAGATACTAAGTGCCCAACCTACCTTACAAGGTTAGGACCTTCGAGACACATAAGCAACGCTCGAGCCTAGGATTCATCCAACTGATTTTGACCATTTAAGCTCTCAAGGCTGGCGACTGTTCTGAGGAACAAGGAGGTGTCTACATCCCACTATCACAATCAACTCTAAAACTAACTACACTAAATCAACAACATCAACGATAATTAATGGTGCCATAATGTTCTAATAACTAATCACACATCACATAAATTCCAGGGTGCAAGAGAATTTAATTACTAAATTAATCATACAACGACATAAGTTAAGGAACAATGTAATCAACTTT
This sequence comes from Picea mariana, assembly GCA_032191745.1. Lineage (NCBI taxonomy): Eukaryota > Viridiplantae > Streptophyta > Pinopsida > Pinales > Pinaceae > Picea > Picea mariana. The sequence continues at coordinate 32,364 of JASDQU010439037.1, read as the reverse complement.
ATTTATATTCAAGGTGCAAAAGAAAACATCTACTTTAGCCAACCATAAATTATTGAAGTCAACCATAAATCAACATTATTCCAAGGTGCACGCCTGATCTAAATACTAAATTAAAAATAAACCAACATCATTAAAATGAGTGCAATTAATCTAATCACTTAAGAAATCACACATCAACATTGTTACAAGGCGTGCGAGTAATTCAATAAGCGTAAACATTTATGCATAATCAAGGTCCATTGAGAAACACAATATAAATACTTAATCGTTGGCATAAATAAGTGATTGTTATCTTTATGTAAATTTAGACTTTTATTGACGTGAACCCTGCTCCCTCTCCTTGGGGATGCTCAACATCCTGGTCTAGGATCATTTAAAATACTCAGCTAAATTGGCTCTCTGTTCCTCCAATAGGTCCTGAACAAATGACACACATGCCCCTTTGATGTTTCTGTAGGTTCAAGTGACATGTGTCGCATTCTCGGGCATTTTGACAACACCATATTTCAAGTACTAGCTCCTACGTTAGAATGGTCCCCAATATGGCCACAAACTATGGCCTTGGGATGAAATCTTCTCAAAAAATGGTTCTTCGGTGGTTTTGGATGTAGCTTCCTCCCTTTTCCCTGATCCTCAAATCAACGAAATTCAATAACATGTGCTAGCTCGTCTATATTAGGCCCCTTTCCCCTGTGACCTTGGGTTGTGACCCATGGCTCAATGCAAAGTGAGCTAAGTATTCGACACTTCTCTTTTGGAAGTTTCTCTTTCCTCTAACACACGACGCTTTCAAAGCGTCGAATGCGGAACTGGTAGAATATCAATCTATTATCCACCTATCCTCGTGATCTATCGATTGACGACATTTTGACCTTCGGGCCTTCGACAGTTTTCAACTGTGGTTGTCGCCAATTCCTTTGAGCTCCGAACTGGTGAACATAAATGGCATGAGAATCCATGGTCCTCGCCTATCCAAAAACCAATGACTGAGATCAACTTCAAAAATCTAGCCTTTGAGAATTTCGAGTGTTGAGTTCTTCTTTACTCTGCCACACATCCTCTTGACTCGACGACCTCGATTTGTTTCGTTGTTCAGAATTTGATGATTTTCGTTGGTCATCCACATGATGCAACTCCTTGGATCTTTCAACGCTGAAATGAAGAACAAGTTTTCCCGTCTCGATGTGCCTCATCCTAGATCAAGAACTATGATGCCTTTCTGGGACTTCGACGAATTCCTCTCTCTTGTGTACACTGAGACTTAAATCTTCCGTACCTTGCCTATATCCAACGACCTATAGTGACTACACTTCCTCCTGGATGGATCTTGGCTGATAACCTTGTAAACCTTCATAGATTCACTACCTTTAAATATTTCTTCCTGCTATCTCTCTTGAGCTTTATTTCTCGAATCCTTTGACTCCTTAGAGGGATACTTCAATGCTTAATCTAACTTTGAATATGTTCACTCCTTGCAATTGATTCTTACGCAAGACTTAGATTCTTGCAGGCGATTCTACACACCTTGCAACAGTCCCTTTGCAATCCTAGCAAATGGAAGTTTCATGCTATCTCTTCTAAGCTTCTGAGTCGAAACAGACTATGTCAACGCACTCCTTGCAGACTGTATGTGCACCTTGCATGTACTCAACAAAGAGAAGAAATTGAAACTTATCCTAATACTTCATAGTTTCATATACTCAATGATATAACTCATTCATTCATGAAAATAAAAAATAACAGGGAAAATGTAAATAGTAGAAACATGATGCTTTGGGTCAATATCCCTTTGTTGTATTCATTCAAAGGTAAATAGCTATAGCCGAAAAACTTACATGTAGTAACACTATCTCCTACTAATCTACAACAACCTTATTTAGGCATATAATGCATCTACTTATACAAGAGGTTCTCTAGGGTTCCCTCCAACTACCTATTTGATTGAAGTAAAATTTTACATCTACTTAGTCCTGTTACAAAAAATATCTATGACAAACAATTTAAGGTGAATGTTCATATCCACACCAAAATAAAATAACTCAAGGATGATCTGATCTCTCCTAGTTTGACACGATCGTTCAAACTTCGACCATTAAAACTTCTCTGATTCATCATTTACTCAGAATTTCTCTAAGATACACCATCTTTCCAAATTTAAATTTTACTCAAAAGGCACACTAGGCATTGTGCTATCATCCCATGTGGCTTTGTTGGTGATTCTCTTGCATCATACTCTTTTGGGAAAAAAATTCATGGACTCATGTCCATGAGCTACTGCACTGACCTTCCATGCTTCTCGACATCAACTTCACTTACCCAACATGCATCTTCTATTGGGTGTCCCTTCCAGTTGACAAAATATTAAAAATAGGTCTCCTCCTAGTCTTCTTACCAATCCTCTGATCAATGATATTCTTCATCCGTGGATTTTCTTCTACATGCATATGCTTCTCCCACTATATATTCTCTTGATCTTCTGATCTTTTTGTGTCATATTCCTTGTGAGTATACAAGTATAAAATGTTGAATATGGGTGATATTACCACATCCTCTGGCATCTCTATCTCATAAGAATTGTTACCAAATTTCTTTAGGATCTTCCATGGTCCAATCTTTCTCAACTTCAGCTTGTTATATGTTCCTCTTGGGAAGCTTTCCTTCCTCAAGTGTGCTAAAACTTGATCTCCCACTTCAAATTGAAGTTCTCTTATGTGCTGATGAACTTTGTGTTTATACTTTTCATTGTTGTTCCGCAATTGCTCCTTGCGTTGATTATGAAGCTTTTGCATCTCTGCAGTGAAGTCTTTTGCTCCAACGCTTCTAAATTCACTCTGCCCCATGTCTCTCAATTCTGATACCCCTCTTGGCATCATCCCATACATTATATGGAATGGGATTTTTCATGTACTTCGGTTTGGTGAGTTATTATATGAAAACTTTTCTTGTGACAAAATTTGGTCCCACTGGATATGATGTTCAGTGACCAAACTTCTCAACAAATTTCCTAAAATCCTATTTACCACCTTAGTATGTCTATATTTTTTAGGGTGATATGCTGAACTAAAATATAGTTTTGTCCCATCTTCCTCCATAATGTTCTCCAGAAATTCCCTCCAAATTTAGTGTCTCTGTCTGAGACAATGATCTTGGGAAATCCACGAAGTCTCACAACTTCCTTGAAAAACAAATTTGCAACATGTGTTTCATCACTAGTCTTCTAGCATTGGATAAAGTGTTCCATATTAGAGAATATATCAACTATAACAAATATGGAATTACTTTCCATCTAGGTTCTTGGCAATCCAAACACAAAATCCATGCTTATTGCATCCCAAGGCCTATTTGGAATAGGCAGTGGTTGATATAATCCAGTGTTATGTTTCTTTCCTTTTGCATACTAGCAAATATTACATTTTTTAAAAAACGTTTCCACCTCTGCTCTCACACCTAGCCAATTGTATGAAAAAAAAGAAATCTCTACGTATGGTTTTTCAATCTCTGTGTTTTATTTGAACGTTGGGCGTATGGATACAAACAAGAAAAAACACAGATGAACAAAATTCGTTAAGGTTTTAAAATCCCAAAATTCGCTAAGGATACAACAAAACACATATTCTAATGTATGACTTTACTGAGGTTAAAAGGGTAAACACAGAGTGTTCTCTTTCCAATCACACAGAGCACTGTTTAATGCATGAAAATCATAGGGTTTCCATTGAAATGATGGGAGGTTTCCCCATACATAGAGGGTGTTGCTTTAATGCACAAAAATCGTAGACCTTTTATGTAACAATTCACTGAGCAATGGAAGAAATAAAACACAGATATTGAACAATTTTTTTTTTGGGAAAAGAGTGAAGGTGCAAAGCCTTGATCCTCAAAAACGCTGAGGAAATCGATGGTAAATAAACGCTAGGGGCTCATAAGTCTGGGAGAATGTATACATAAAAGAACAAAGGGTTTTTTAAGAGAACACGGTAAAACACGAGGGTCATGGCTAAGTTTTTTTTTCTAAGAAAAAGTAGAGGTTCCACAGTAAAAAAAATCACAAGCATAACAAGAATCATCATACTAACTAAGCCTCAACAACTGATAGGAAAATAACAAACTAAGATCTCTCTAAGTGATCTATACATCAAATTTTTAATCAAAGTTCTTTGTGAATTATAAAAACTCATTACAGATTAAAAAATTTTGCAATTATAATCCTCAAGAGAGTACCGCAACCGAAGAAGATAATTTGTAGATGTTCTCCCACACTTGTGCTCTGTCCATCTCCCCACTTTATAAATGTGGAGACTTTGTTGGTACCTCCCTTCCAACACTAGGGGTATTCTTCTTCCTCCTTATCCCCCCAAGCCGCAAAGGGGCCACTCACACACACAACGAAAAATCCTCTAGCTCTCAGCTCCCTTGGAAAGGTAGAGCCACTGCTCTCTGTCTCAAGCTAAGTATGCCAACTCTCACAAGTAAAACCAGTCTAAATTTCTGCAGGATAACCTTACTCATAACCAGTGGGTTTCATTCCTCCTCTCAGCTATTTGTTTTATATAATTTCCTTAGTGACAACCTGCCATTTGCACATTAAATTTGTTTATTTTTAATTTAATTAGGAATTATTCCCCCCATACATTTGTGACCCATTCCCTTACTTGCACCAATAGATTCACAATTTAATTAAATTAAACTTCAATTTCCCTCACCCATCCTAAAAACACTCCTTAAATCACTCCTAGTTTTTGCTTTATTCCCTTTATTTCCCCTTTAATGATTGATGCTTTTCTAAAACTAATTTGAGTTAAAATATGAAGGTTCTCTAGTTATACTAGACTCTAGATACCTTTCTATGCTTACACATATTTTATGCTTTATTCCTTTATTGTTTTAAATTCTAATTTGGTATTTACTTGCACAAGTGTATTAATCACTCCTTTGGATTTATTTTTAATTTCTTTGATTCTTAATTTGATCTATTTCATCCCCTCATATTTTAATTTAAAATTTTAGCTTTTAGTCTTCTCACTCACTTAGACTTAGGCTTAGTTAAATATTTATTTGCAAATGCCTAGACCCTTATGGATTATGATTAATAGATTCATTCTTTAATTAATTAATTAATCAATTAATTAATTCTACAGTTCTCAAGAATTTACAATGTGTGACATTCGCTCAAAGTTATCTAGGCCACCTAGATTCTTTGACTCAATTTTTTTTACATTCTATGACATGTCCTTCAAGACACTTCGTGCTCCAAGGGTGCCACTCACCTTTTATTAAATTTTAAATTTCACGACGTTCCCTTCAAGATGCACTCCATGCTCGAAGGTTGCCACTTTCCTTTGACTGGTTTTGGTAGTTGTCCAAAACTTGGAGTCAATACACCATTCAAGTGACCTTGTGAGAGATTAAGTTCCTCAAAGGAATAAGGACCCTACCTTATTGCATGCCCCTTCGAATCTTCATGAGAGATTTTCTCAGTATGAGCTCACGTCATCATGGATCTCTCGAACTAGGTAATCGTTAAACTAAAATTTGAGCCACGATGGGAGTGCTAGTAGGCTATGACAGGAATGTTGCCACTCCTCTCTCTCAATATCTAGTTGTTGTGCATGTCCCCTTTACTCCTTATGTGAGTCTGATTATCAAGTGATCGTCAAGATCCATCCATTAATGAAACACCGAAAATAATCCATAAACAACATCATAATATACTCGATCATATGTCACACATGCATAAATAAAATACTCAAATCAATACAATCCACTCCCTGACTCGATCCAGAGTCCAAGGAGGTCCATTGATGCCATTGACATCCTCAATGTATCAAGTGTAATACACACTCAAGGTAAACTCATTAATACCATCTGTCAATGCATAGATATCAAATAACATAACATCATAATCTGTAAACATCATCATAAGAATCCATAAGTGAAACAAACATCCATATACTAAAATAAGATCACTTTCATGCAAGTTTCCTCAAAGAATAAGTCAGTAACGCGTGCTAGCAAGAGAATGATGTTACATTAGCACTTCGAAAATATAAAATGTGAAGTTAAAATAAACATA
>JASDQU010439036.1:39844-61798 GCA_032191745.1 Picea mariana | reverse complement strand
TTTATTTTATTTTTATGTTAATTATTTTAAAATTTAATTTCAAATTTTAAACTTTATGTCAAGCATTAATAATATTGATTAATGGATTAAATGACTAGTGATTATTAATTAAATGATTAAAGAATTAATAAGAGTGATTAATTAATTAAATGACTAATTAATTAAAAAGTGTAATTAACATAACATACGATTCGAATAAAATTTTTATTGGATTAGATTAAATTTTGTTGGAGCGGACGGGTTTTGAACCCATGACCACTCACCATAGTCGAAGCCTTGGAAAACAACCAAACACCAACGTGCTAGACATGAGTCTTTACAAATAAATTCATATACATAAATAAATTAATAGTCATAAAATACTATCCCGAAGTATAATCTCCAATTATCCATGTTAACCAAACACTGAGTTCCATTCCATTCCACTAGTCAAAGCCAAGAACCAAGCTTCAATGTATAGCCTCAGGCTCGCTAAATCATATGCCACAAGTCCAAAAACAATACATAACCACAACGCACAAGTGCTAAGATCCAATGCCTGAAAGCCACTTTACAATCCTCAAGACTCGCACCTACAGCCACCAAGTCACACAATTCAACGCATATGTACAAGGCACCAAGGAAAGCCCACGAGTCAAGCATCGAAGGATAGCCTTAGATTCAGTTCATCAACTTTAGACTGGAAGTCACCTTAATTAGTTGTAAACGTAAAGTATAAGGACTTAGACCAAGATAAGAGGGAGGAGGCTTCATGTGCACTAGGCAGGTAAGTTAGAGAAATTGGAGAGTATGGCGCAAAGCTAACATAGCTACGAGGCGAGAGGGTCAATAGGTTTCTTAGGCAGTGACACGAAGCTTAGATTCTTAACCCTAACCTAGCCACTCCCTTAAAGAGAGTAANCTTATGCCTAACCCTATTTTCTAGTTTAAGTTGCGCAAATGTGAAACGTCCTTGAACTCACCTTGACAACTTTGATTGATGCAAGTTAAATCATATAGGATGGTTAGGACTCAAAGAAATTGAGGCAGAGGGGAATCGTCGCAGGGACCGCCAGTGCCTCCACCACCATCGCCTGAACTAGCTCTCATACTACGCTCTTTAGAGGCCATAAATGAGACTTTGAAGGGGCGTCAACCGATAGGGATTGAAGTGGAGCCCCCACCATCTAGAACAGGTAATACAGAAGCATTGAGGGATTCGGGGGGAGGACCTCCACCCAAAGGAATCACTAGAGAACTACAGAAGATAAAACTTTCAGAGTTTGTTGGGGGACACGCCAGTGAATGCGCGGAAGCATGGTTGGAAGGCATGACAAGGTGTTTTGCCTTAATAGACTATGCATCCAATTCAAAGGTGAAGATAGCAATTTTTTAGTTGAGAGATAGTGCCTTGAACTGGTGGGGAAACCTGGAAAGAAAACTACATCTTACCCTAGACACTGTATCTTGGGAACTTTTCGAGGAGAGGTTTCGAAGGAAATATTTGCTATCTTACTATGAGGAACAACAGGTAGGAGCATTTCATGCTCTAGTACAGGGAAACATAACCATAGAATAATATGAGATTAGGTTTATGGAATTGGTCAAATATGTTTCATATATGGATAATGACCAATGACAGGCAGAACGCTTTGTCTATGGGTTGAACCCTAAGATAAGGGCTATGGTGTGGATGTGGAAACCGTCTTCTGTAGCAGAAGCTGTGGAAAATGTGCATTATGTGGAGGAACACATGAACTTAACCAGAGGTACGAGATCGACATTTTCGCATCGTCCTAGATTAGTGGGGAAGGCCCCTTGGAAATTTTCCAGGGGAGGGGGCTCATGGCCACCTCCATATGGTAATAGAGCCACACCAAGGATAGAAGCTACAGGGATTTCAATGGCAACAAGTGCAGCATCTCGTTCATCACCAACGACGCAGGCAAGTCCATGACCATCTCAGGGAGTAGCTAGTAGGGGCAGGGGCTCCAGGGGAAGGAACTCATTTCAGAGACAGTCATAGAACAGTGAACAGGTTCAATCCTGTGTTACCTATTGGGGGTACGGAGGACCCCATTACCAGTGTGACTACCTAGAGTTACAATCATGATTCATGCATAGAGAGGGAAAGGCCCCTATGGGAAGAGAAAGTAGCAGCCACCAGATTTACACAACGGTTAATAATCTCCATGCAGAACATCAATCCATGGTGGTGGAGTCATCAAGTACACTAAATCATATCAATGTTAAGATTTTATTTGATTCTGGTGTGACAAATAGTTTCATTTCACCATATTCATTAGAAAAGAGTGGGTTGGCAGCCTATGAGCACGATGACTTTAAACAAGTCGAGATGGCTTCGGGGGAAAAACAAGCAATGGAACCTAGCATTGATAATTGTATAGTATACCTGGGAGTGTGTACTACCAGGTTGAAGGTATACGTCATTGCTCTCGAGGCGTATGACCTAATCATTGGAATGGATTGGTTAGAAGCTCATTGATCTTTGGTAGATTGTTTCGCAAAAAGGGTGCTTTGTGTCGATGATGAAGGAAGACCAATAGAGATCCAGGGTGTATAAAGAAAGGTGTCACTACGCTTTATCTCAACTATGAAGGTTAAGCGATGCTTGAGGCAGGGGTGTCGACTATATTTAGTGGAAGCAGTGAATGAAAGCAATGGACCCTCCTTGGATCAGTACCCGGTATTGTCGAAATTTAAGGATGTTTTCTCGAACTCTACCCAAAAGTGAATAGACGATGAAAAAACTCTCAACAACATGGTGCCACTATAAATTCCATTGTAGGGTGTGGACCCTAGTTATGATTAGGAGGGGTGGAGGCATTTCCCACCATGTATCCTCCAAAACCTGAAGTCATGGGAGGACAGTGTTAGCTCAAGGTCCCCTAGATGTGTGATGATGACTGTCAGTTGCCTGTTGGGGAAGCTTGGTCAAGATAGTGACACTTCTGCTTACGAGTTCTATTTGGAGTTAGGTCAATATACTTGATGCTGCAAGATAGTCCAGTAGAGGAAGGATAGGAATGGAATATGGAAGTAAGTTAGGGAGGAAGGATGAGTAGAAATAGTTGAGAATGTATGGAGATTTGTCTTATGTTGGAACTTATTGTTTCCCTTCTGAAAAGAAAATGTGTATATATATATATATATATATATATATATATATGAATATTCATAATTATGTAACTAAATTACAATTGTCTAAATAACATTGTTGAGCTAGATAATAGTAATTAAAGGATTTTGCAAACATTTGATTGGTTTATTGTCTTTTATAAAATGAATAGTCTTGTTGAATGGATTGGATGCATGAAGAAATTACTATAGAGATGATAGTTATTGATATTAGTACATGAACGAGACCTGTATGTACTAGCTACACATGCATTTCTTGCGCATGTACACTAGTATGAATGAGTTTCTTGGCTTACATACTAATAATGACGGTTATTTGTTATGAATGTATGAACCATGTTTCTTTTCCCTTGTATCATAAAATACCTTAACTTCGGGATGAAGTTTATTGAAGGGTGGGTGTATGTAACAACCCTAGTTAAATAGTTGCATAGGGCTTATCAAGTATAGTTAATTAAATAATTAATTGTCCTAATATATTTTAGTTAAACAATGATTATTTATTAATAATATTAATTAATAAATTAATAAATTAATTAATCATTAATTTTCTATATTTGTTGATTAATTAATTAATTAACTCATTAAAGGTTTGGGTAATGAATTAAGAGCTTAATAATTTTTATTTATTTATTATAAAACTTTACGTATACAGGGGGGTGAAGCATTGAGTGGAGGGATAAGGTAATAAATGGAAGGATAAGGTAATAAATGGAGGGATAAGGTGGGTGGCATTAAAGGAGGGTAGGAGTTGGTGAATGGATGAGGATATGACTAGGCATTATACTATGCATTATACTATATTATTATACTATACATTTAGTATAATAACCTGGATGAGGAGGATGAAATTTTGGGAGAGGAGCATTATTGAGGGGGAAGGCCTGTATTTTCTGTGGGGTATTTTCTAGTTTGGTTTGGATATTTTGGGTGGATTGTTTTTGGTTTGGTTTCCAGGGATGTTTTTACATCCCTGGAAACATTTTAATTAAGAGAAAATCCATTCATTATCTGTGGATGTAAGAGCCACGTTTTTGCATTCCTGAAAACGTTTTAATTAAGAGAAAATTCATTCACAAGAGGGCACAAAGATTAATCATTCAACAATGAATCAATCAAAGACACAGAGATGCTCATTCACAAAAACACAAGGATTAATCATCAAGAAGACACAAAGATTTATCATTCAAGCGCAGATATTTATCATAAGAGGAAAACACAGAGATAAGTAAGGGATAGATAGCTCGGTAAAATTTATCCTTCACTTATTATCCATGCACATGAAAGCATTAAATTTGAATCTATAGGTATTTAAACACCATAGTGACGAACATTGATTCGGCTCATGTCTGACTTCTCAGGCACAGACTAGTAACTTAAGGGATAAGGGATAGAAGATAAAAACACATTTTTTTTCATATTAATCAATAAAAACAAATGTAGAGAAGTCATTGGAATCACGGGTTGGGTTCGCCATTGGAAATAAATTCAAAATACAATGAGTATAAGGCTAGGATGACTTTAAGCTCTTTGATCATAAAACATTGGGCTCATCAAGACAATTTGTTGAAGATAAAATGAAATCTTTAGATAGTGTTACGTTGAATAAAAACATAAACTTTAACATAGTATAAGTACATCACTAAGGGCGCAGGAAAAATATTTAAACTACCATTCAATACAAATATACACATGTGTACCATAGCCAAATGTGAAGGCTCTAAAGTCGTTGTCTCACGGGTGCTCTGTCCAGCTCCCGCTTGCCAACTGTTGTGACCTCATCGGTACCTCCCAACCAACGCTACAGGAACTATTCTCCCCCCTGAGCCCCCAAAGCCACAAATGGGTCACGCACAAAATACCAGAGAATGCTAGCACTCATCTCACCCTGAAAGGTCTATTTAACACTCGTTACCCGAGCTGGGTATCCCAACTCACACAAGAGAAAGTTCGATCAAGGTAAAATTTCAGCAGTGTAACGTTACGCAAAAACATCCCATCCATACTCCTCCTCCTCCATCCATTTTATAGATTTTTTAAGTATTTAGTTTCCCAAATTCTCATTAAATTCCTTTTGCATTAAATTTATTAGGAAAAACCTCCCCCGTACACGTCGCTCGATACCCTAGTTGGACCAGAAAATCAATTTTAGAAATTAATTAAATATTCTTATTTCCCTCATCCACCTAAGAGCATTCTTAAAAATGCTCATCGGTGTCCCAACATTCCCTTACAATTCTTGAATGACTTACGCCTTACTTAATTCCTAGTTTAGTTTATATTTAGAAAGTTCCAAAGGCAAGATTCCTTACTAAGTTAGACATTCATCTTTTTCTTTATGTTTCCCCTTTTCTTTAGTTTCCCTTTTTCTTTAAGTTTCCTATTTCTTTCAAGTTCCCCCTTTTTCATTTTTAACTAAAACTCAATTTAGAAAGTGTAGATAAAACAACCATTTACCATTTTCCCCTTTTAATTAAAAATTAATTTAGCTAGTGTAGATAAACCAACCATTTACCCTTTTCCCTTTTAATTAAAAATTAATTTAGCAAGTGTAGATAAAAACAACCATTGCCCCTTTTTAAAAATTTAATCCTCCATTATAATTTTGACTTAAAAAAGTGAGTTTGAATTTCTTACCCCCCTTCTTGTTACAGGTTTATTTATTATTTTTTTGACTGCATGTTCTACTTAGGATGTCTAAGTAGAACATTTTCCTTGCATTATTTTTTTGACCGCATGTTCTTCCCTAATGACATCGTGGGTCTTCTCGAACTAGGTAATCGTTCACCTACAGTTGGAGTCATGGAGTGAGTGATAGTAGGCTGTGGCAGAGATGTTTCCACACCTCTCTTTCAATGTCTCTGGTTGTCCAGCGTGACCCCTCTACTCCACATGTGAGTCTGTTTAGCAAGATATCATCATCCTACATCCATTAACGAATCATGTCAGCAATAATAATCAATCATCATAACATATAATCATATGTACATATGCCACATCAACAACATTCAAACCCCAATAGTCCACTCCTTGACTCGATCCAAAGTCCAAGGGGTTTCATCGATGCCTCTGTAGCCTCAATGTCCAAATTTCTGCACACTCAGGTGGACCTAGTCAATAACACCTGTCTAAGTAAATATGACAAAATAACATATCATCAAATCCAAAATGTCTCATAATAATAATCAAAATGACCAATAGTATAATAAATGTCTCATTTTTTCATTCCTAATAACATTTTCTCTTAATTAAAATGTTTTTAGGAATGAAAAAATGTTTCTCTTACATCCATCGATCATGAATACATTTTCTCTTAAATAAAACGTTTTGGAATGCAGAATCACGCATATTGCAAGCATAGATCAAGTGGAATATTCTCCAAAATAAAAATAGATTAATTGTTTTGATATGTCAATTGTTTTATATATCAGTCTTATTACGTTTTCAACCAAATGATTAATTGTTTTTATATATCAGTTTTTTATTTATCAGTCCTATATATGAGTCCCTTTAATTTTTCCACAATAGATTTATTGCTGCAATGGTAATAGAATTTTGATTAATTGCAATGGTAATAGTTCACTCATTCACACTTAGTCATAATGATTAATAGTTAATGGTTTATGGTTTATTTGTGTAATAGTTAAATGGATTGCGCAATATTAATGGTTGAGGGTTTAATCGTTTTATTATTGTTATGAGGGAAAAAATCTCTATGGCCAAGGGTAAACCACAACAGATAGGTATGACTGCAGAAATCAACTCAATTCCATTGTATGTTATATAAACTAATGTGTAAGATAAGAAAGAGGCTTACCTCAATCCAACATTCAATGATGTTCCACCGTTGAGCACTTCGACCCAAAGCTTTATACCCGCAGCAAGTTCTCAACAAACAAGTAGAGAAAGTACATAGTGAAAATACAAAGGGGTTAGCACATTAGATAACATAACCCATTAATAAACATTACAAACATGCCCATGGATAATAATCATATATTTACATGATACCAATAGGACAGGAAAGGAGTATTTCTATTAATAATTGATCAACAAAAGTTACAACGTTACAGACTTTCATGTTGGCACGATTTAAAACCAAGAAACCAAGTTCCTTCCAACTAGGCCTCCACCAAAGGAAATCTCATAGGAGAGAGAAAATGAGTTTATCTAAACAATAGGGAAAGAGCTTGGGGGCTGAACACTGTGTTCATACTTGAGGGACAAAGGGATGCAGACTCAATATGAAGAAATTTCTCGAGAGTAACTTTTATTTCAAAGTCGAATGCTTTCTCCATTTTCCAAATCTCATAATTGTGCTCTTATAGCCTTCAAAATGAAATTGAAGGGTCGATTCAGAATGTTTCCAGTATATGGAAGGCCAAGGATCAGAGATATTCTATCGTGACATGGAAACCCGACTCCTTTTTTGTATTTTATGGCACAAATCCTGATGTACATGGGTTGTACTGGAGATTCCTTTGTATACGCATGTTGTATAGCAGATAGGGAACTTATATGTGGAAAATTATGTATTTGTATCTCTGGATCCATAAAAAATGGATGATAAGTTTGCATAGGGAAATGGAAAAAGGCCCTCTGTGCAACATTGCAATGGTGAGGCAAATCTTTCTATAACTGATGCCCCCTAATGTGTGATGTCAAAGGAGTATCTACGATGGCCAAAATGAATTATTAATAACCTAGAAGTGGAGTGGTAGAGAACTATTTGGATGAACTCAATTGCTCATTACATTCTGTACTGACATTGCATACATGGATTCCAAGAATACAATGCAGATCCATGTGCAAAATATACCAAATAAGTGTCATAGTAAAATAGGCAAATACAAATGCAGTTACATGCCAAAAGCTCTCATAGTCACAAACAAGGCCCAATGAAACCAGTCTAAAAACCAATATGAAGATATCCATATACCATTGAGTACAATATGATCTCCCATGATCATTGAAGTCAAATAGGTGTTAGTCCCATGAAAAGGAAGCAACAACTCAGGAAAGTTGCGGCCACATAGTGATGTCTTCAAGTCTTCTACATTATCTATCAAGGGTGCAAGTCTACATCATGTGAATAAAGGATTTGAGGTCGAACACAATGAGACATTGTTTGGTTATCAGTCATTGTGGTATACCATTAACAAATGCAAGACAACATACCAATAATGAAAGTAGGTATCAAGGCACCAAGCACTTTCTTACAAGTGTGAATAAAGGAGTCGATGTTGAACACTTGAGGAATCCATTGATCATGGGACATTGATGTATTCCCATCTGTTAATGGTGAGAGATCCTACCACTAATGACTGCAAGCCTCAAGGTACTCATAAAACTCTAGGTCCTCTATCTAGAATAAATGAGCTGAAGTTGATGGAAAGGGACCCGTTGAAAGGAGAGAATTAAGGCATCTGTCATCAGTCATCATGAGGAACAAAGGAGGAGCTTCATAATTTGTTGGAGATTGGACGAAGAACATGTTCACGAACAACCGACCCTGTGCATATTTCACATGTTCCAAATGCAAGTGATACATGAAAATGACCCTCTGAATAACAACCAATGATGAAAACTACTGACAAAGGTGAGGAAACCACCAATAAGGCTAATGGCATCCAAGGCACTACAAGAATCCCAAAGTGTGAATAAATGTCTTGTCATCGAACATAAGGGAAACTACCCAGTCAATGACCAATGATTAAATGTCGATTGTTGGGTTTGGGGTGACCTCCCAATGATGAAAGTAGGGCCATGGTGCATGATAAGACCATAGTATCATGTGATTTTGAGACAAACTAAGGGTATTTCTGACATGCAAAGTCACGATTTCTAAGGAGTGGCCGAGATAGGTTGATAGACTTCCTTTGAACAAGAGAATGAGACATATGGGAGACTTCGACAACATAGACCTAATGATATAACTATCAGATGCAGGAGGCATCGATAATTTTCTCTATGGGAACTTGAAGAGTAACCACTCGATAGAGAAAACTCTGTAACAAGATCAGCTTCCTAAGGCCATGCTAAACCCAAAATTATGATGACACAAAAACTCAATAATTTTGTGCTTTATTCAAAGGAAACATAACTACTACCAATTATATTATAATACTTACTTCCCGCCCGCCGTTTTTTTTCTTTTTCATAAAAAATGAATGCTATGATACAGAGGAGGAAATGAGTGTCGCAAGTAAGTAAAACTAGTTCCAATAGTGGAACGTACCTATTCTCAATACAAGTAAATTCATATGGGAGATGGACACTCAGGGTGATGTTCTGTCTAGGGTATAGGGTGTCAAATTGTGAAGGATATAAACAAGGCTCTTCTTGGTAGAGGATGCAAAAAATTCTTATCCAATGGTTTATAATGCAAAGCAACAACCATCTAAAGGCTCAATACTGCAAGTGAGGGCATGAGTTGCAATCAAAACTTAACGCCAGGAAATATCATTGTTTATGTCTTTTAGTCTACTTGGTGTGAAAAAGGGGTAAACTTGTGCCAAATAGATGTATTTCCAAATCCAATTTATGAGTGTGAAAAGGACAAGTTCACTTGGAAATTTTTTCTATCTTTTATAATGAGTCAGAAAAGAGATTAACTAAAACTCATGACCTTTCAAATCCAATTTAACAAGTGTGAAAAGGACAAATCACTTAACAATATTTTTCAATTTTTATACAAGTCGAAAAAGAGTTTAACTAAGACTCGTTAGAGAGACTCTAGGAGGCATGTCACAGTGGAGGCCAAGGCTCCCGTGTGGACCTTCTATGGAATGCCAATATATTATGAAGAATAGACACAATCTTGGGAATAACCAAAGCTCTCCAATTCGAGGAGTACAAAGTGCTAATGGAGGTTATCATCTTCGTGTTATATCGGATAATGTCTCTTCCTAGAAAATACATAGGCAAAGGCATTGAATACCCCACAAGACCATCCCATTGAAATGGAACCTTGTCAATACTTGGAGGGAGAGAAATCGGGAAAAGTAAAACTCTCTCTTTTTCAGAAGGTGAAGTACTAGAAATGCTAAGGACATGGCATAGAAGGTATAGAACCAGAACCAGAAGAGAGGAATCGACCAAAAATTGCATTGGTGCAACCGCTTCCTTAGAATTGTCACTCTCCAAAAGAAGAGTGGGGTTGATCGAATATTGCATAGATACAACCACTTCCTCAACAATTGGTTGAATAGGATGTGATACAACAAGCCCAAGAGGTTCATCACCCAAAAAAGCATGAGTTTTGTCAGTCAAATATTGAATCGATACGACCATTGGTTGAATAAGATGCCATAGGAGATGTGTCTATTGAATATTGCATCGACATGACCACAGGTTGAACAGGATGTGAGACAACAAGGTCAAAGGATGCATCAACCCCTGAAGGAAAAGGGGTGTCAGCAGAAGATTGTATCGGCATGGCAATTGTATCAACCAAAGGAAGAACAAAGTGTTGTGAAATCATATATTCCTCAGAACCTGAAGGGATTTTAGGTACGCCCGATGCTTCTGTTATCCCATCAGTAACATGACACAAATGAGTAAGGTGACTTCCTTCACAAATCCTGCAAATGAATCTAGGCTTACGTTTGATACATCTCATATTATCAATCATATGAATTCCCCCATCATAACTTGTTGTGGCTGGTGACATGCTCCCAACATGACTTGCAGAGGATAGTAACAAATCTCCAACATGACTAGCAGAGGTTGGTGATGAATCCCCATCATGACTAGTAGAGGTTGGTGATGTATCCCAAACATGACTAGCAGAGGTTGGTGATGTATGCATAGTGTGACTGGAAGTGACCAGACATGTGCCCCTACCATGACTTGTAGCCGCTAGTTGCAGGTCTTCAACATGACTCGTATAGGTTGTCGACCAATCTCCAACATGACTACCATAGGTTGGTGATGTAATGCCAGTGTGACATGCAGTGATTGGACTTAGGCCCTTAGCATGACTTACAAAAGTTGGTTTCAGTTCTTCAGCATGACTTGCAGAGGTTGACGATGAATCTCCAACATGACTAGCATAAGTTGGATATGGAGCTCCAATATGACTAGCAGTGACCGGACTCGCGATGGTGATGAATTGCGACATTTGAGATGAAAGTCCAAGGAAATATTGGTTCTGAGAAATTGCAGGCTAGGAAGGATCCTGGTTTACATCCTGTTATTTTCCAACAGGATAGTATCCTCCTCCATACTGATTCATAAAGGGTTGTAAGGGCATCGACATTGAGGAAGACGCTTGCGAAGAGAAAGAAACATCACAAGGGTTACTCGTGTGAAGATATATGTTTCCCCCAAATGAAGGAACTTTGTGAGGGGGGTTTCCCATACTATAAAAATAATTCTCCCCTGATGAAACACTAGAGGGTAGACAGAGGTCTTCCATGGGAAAAGTGTTCGTAGGAACCAACATAATGGAAGAAGGATAAGTTGATGGAGCGTAACAAGTAGAATGATCTAAATCGATTAATATTTTAATATTTAATTCATTACTATGTGCCTTGTTCCTTAAGTTGAATTGTAAATGGTGGTTGGTCATAGTTTTTACACCACAGATGATTTCCTCGTAGGAAAATAAGAAATCCTTTGGTTATTTGCACAATTTAATTTGATTGATGTCACATCTTGTCTAAGTGACTTGTTTATTGGGTTCTTGGGTATATTATTCGTGTATTTCTTGACATATACTTTGGTCTCCTAGAACGAAGGATTTTCTTGGGTTAAAGGTCTATATATTTTATGTTGCTCCATGGTTACTATCACACCTATCATCTTTTGATGGCATGATTCTTGATGAGGGGATAATTGCATGCCCTGATTGATAGATGCGAATGATAACCTGGCCAGAGTCTCATGCTTCCCAATGTGGGTGTATTGTTCACTGTAATTGATGTTGGTAATTGGTTATGTAACGCCTTAATGTGATTAGTTTTTCTCGCAGTAGAGGGTTGTAGTTACTAGTCGTTGAAGTCATTGTGTTGGGATTGTTTATGTTGTCCTTTAGCTTGTAGTATTTTTCTTGTTTGTTTCGAGCGGGTAGTCATTTTGTTTGTCTAATTGATTATCATGTGTTTCGTCTAGTTGCATGATGTGCTAGTATGATGGGTCATTGTTTTTTGTTTCTTTATTTGCATGTGTTGTGTTCATCATCAATTTGTGTGGTTTAACTGTTGTCGTTGTCTCCTTCCTGGTTAAAACAAACAAAAAAAAAAAAATTGCGTCGAGTCACTTGTAGTCGTAATGACGGGGTCGTTACAAAGGGATTGACTTTGAAGAACCATTTTCTCCAGTTGCAAGAATGGAAGCCATCAAATTATTCCTAGCATACTCATGCTTTAAAATTTTTAAAGTGTATCATATGGATGTAAAGTTTGCATTTTTGAATGGATGCCTAAAACAAGAAGTATTTACAGAGCATCCAAAAGGATTTTAACAACCAAGAAAATAAGAACAAGTGTATAGATTGATGAATATCCTCTATGTCCTTAAACAAGCACCCAGAGCATGGTATGTGAGACTAGATAAGTATATACTACAACAAGGATTCAAAACATGCATGTGCAACAACAATAACTATCTTAGAAATGAGAAAGACAACTTGTTAGTCAAAGTGTTCTATGTGGATGACATCATGTTTGGCTGCAACACTAATGAATCAAGTCATAAATTTTCTCAAGAAATGTCAAAACAATTTGAAATGTCTATGATTAGAGAGATAAATTTATTCCTTCAAATTCAAATCACTTGATGACCAAAATGAATGTTTATTACTCAGTCCAAACACCTGAAATAGATACTTAAAAAGTTTGGAATGGATGAAAGTTCACCTATTAGCACTTCAATGATAACCAACTGCAAACTTCACAAGGAAGATGAGTCACCTTTTCTATATTCAACTCTCTAGCAATCTATGGTTGGGAGCTTACTATATTTGACTGCATCCAGACTTGATATCATGCAAGTAGTAGGAATGGTAGAAATATTTCAATCATCTCCAAAATAATCACATGTGATGGTTGTCAAGAGAATATTTAGATATCTTAAAGGCACATCAGACTTTGGCTTATGGTATCCAAGTAATAAATGATTTGAACTAATTTTGTACATAGATGTTGATTGGGATGGTAGAGTGGATGAAAAAAATAGCACTAGTGGAAATGAATTTTTATTAGGATAATGTATAGTGTCATGGTCAAGTAGAAAACAATCATCAATTTCACTATATACATCAGAGGACGAATATATTACAACTGTTGAATGTTGCACTCAAATCTTATGGATGATACAAACATTGGAGGATATTTAAATTGAATATAATCAGTCGATACCTATATACTATCAAAATACAAGTGTCATCAAAATATCCAAGAATCCATTCATGCATGAAAATACCAAACATATACCCATGAAATATCATTTCCTGAGAGAGAAAGTTAGTGACAAAAAGGTTAGATTGGAGTATGTTAGTTCAAAGGAGTACATATCAAACATATTCACTAAACCCCTACCTAAAGAAGCATTTGAATATCTAAGGAAAAATTAGGTAGTAATGTCTCTACAATAAAAGAAAAAAATCATGATGACAAGGGAGAAATATTGAAAGGGGAGAAACATTGACAGGGGATTTTGTAAAAAATAGAGGATGGAAAAAGATTCACTAAAAAAAAAAAGGTTGTTGACAGGAGGAGCAAGAAAAAAAATGACAAGTACTATCACTCGAAACAAAATAAGGTTGAGAAAAAAAAAATTGATGATGAACCTCATTCTTGTATCAAAACCTTTGACATTAATGTCAAGGGGGTGGGGGAGAATGGAAAAAGAACTATTCATTGTTAAGGGAGCATTTTGTTTTACGATGTGTTGCCATCAATGTCAAAGGAGAATATTTGTAACATCCCGCTCTTGCACGCACTGAGTGAACTTATTCTTTGAGGACACTTGCTTGTAGGTGATACATATTATTATAATATTGGCCATTTGATTATCATTATGAGGCCTTATGGATATGATGATATGTTATTTTCTAGTATTGATCTAGACAGGTGTTATTGACTGGGTTCTCCTAAGTGTGTAGAGTTTTGGACATTGAGGATCTAAAGGCATTGATGAAACCACTTAGACTCTCGATCCAGTAAGGGAGTGGAATATTGGGGTTTGATTGTTTTTTATATGAAATATGTACATATGTGATGCAGGAGCATCATAAACAGTCAAGCAAGGGTGGAGGCGAAAGATAACTGGAAAGCGCAACACGCATTTTTCGCATTTTGAAATGTTTTGAAAGTTTAAGGGAGCAGATATTAATGTAATAGTTGGGAATAATATGTACTTTGCATTTATATCTTGGAGATTGTAAAACAGATCTGGAGAGGTTACTCTCATCTGTCAATGTAAAAGGGATTTAATCCTAGTTAATGAGAGTAGGTAGGTTTGAATTAATAGATTAGATAGTTTAGAGAGTAGGAAGGAAAATGGATGTAGACACCCTCATTCTTGTATTGTTGTAACATTAGAATGGAATAGAAGAAAAGAGAGATGTAGTAGAAAGCTGTGGAGAAGAACCCATGTATAGAAGCATTATGAGTTAATATATGAAGATTTGATTCATATTTCATGGTGTTATGATGTTTTATGTTTATGCATGGTGAATGGTATGCTTACAGTTGTTTTATTCTCTCTGTTATGCATTTTCTTTAATACTGTGTTGAATGTATGATTTCATGTTGAGTGTTTGAATTCTGAGAAGAGAGAATGAGTTTCAATTGTTTCTCTTCCTGAGTGAGAGAAGCTCCTGCAAGGGGTGCAGTGAAGCATCCACAAGGTGTGTGTTGATGAAGTTTTGAGTTTTACCTCAAAAAGCTCAGGAGAGATACCATTGTTCTCATTCCAGCAGAAGTGCAAGAGGAGCACAGAGGTCATGCAAGGAGTGTGCAGGTTATTGGAAGTATTAGGACTTATCAACTAAAGGGAGGATTGCAGGATTTCTGTTGCCGAGACAACACAGAGTCAAAGGGATCAAATACCCAGAAGTATTTGATAGACTTTCGCAACGAGTGCATGCAGGATTTCTTTCAAGGCTTGAGTTGCCAAAGAAATGTTAGGAGGGTTAACACCTTTAAGAGTACTCAAAGGGAGGCAGAGTGAAATCACTTTGCAGAAGCCAAGTTTAGATAAGGAACATTGGTTAAATTCGTAGAAGTCTTCAAGGAGGAAACAAGTGGTCAAAGTTCTCTGAGGAGAGATCGCAAAGTTACGAGGACCATGGGATTTCCATGAAGCTGCGAGGAGGTTAAGCGCTTGATGAATCCATCCTTTCGGAGGTGAGAATTAATGCAGACCATTGATCGTGATAATGGAGCGCCAGGATCATTTCAAAATATGGGATTTCGAAGTGTTAGAGGAACGGTAGTTGGAGGCTTGTTCAAGTCCCGAAATCCAGAAAGAGGGACAGGTGGTGAGATTCCATGTCAGAGTTAGAAATCATTCAAGTGGATAGGTGGCGTGTCTTTGTCAATAGGTGGAGTCAAACCTTGTTGACCATTTCGGGGTTCGGAGGTCGAAGAGCTGGGAGCATTGCATCCGGATTCGCGAAGTTGAGAAGTCTGAAACCTCGATGAAGTGAAAAGTTCCATTGGAAGCCAAGCCTTGCTGAACACATCAGAATTAAACAATTCAGGTTTCGGAGGTCATAGAGACAGGAACTCTCAACAATAGGGATCATGAAGTCGCAAAACCCAAAGTCTCAATTCGGTGAACGACACGATCTTACTGAGATCGAAAGACTTGAGTGGTGCTTTGTAGTTGATTCCACGGGGCATACTCAAAAGGACCTATGGATACATTGTCATGTGTGTGTGGGATTCCAAGAGGAGGAGCCAAAGAGTCAATCAGACTCAAGTGGTAGATTTAGAATGATCCTATAGTGTACTTCAGCCTGAGGATTCAGGTGTCTACGTAAGTTGTGGTATCATAGCATAGAAAGAGTTCTTTGCTTTATGTAGAAAAGAAAAGAGGAACATTCTCATCCATGCCACCAAGAATAAGAGACATACCAATGCCTAATCGAGCAGTTGAAAGGGAAATGCGTGAACTACGTGCCAGGCTTGATACCATGGAAATAGCACAGAGGCGCACAGTCGACGTTGGGGATATCAACGAGGTTGACAGTGAAAATGACACTGGACACGAATAAGAAGTCACATTCAAAGATGCTACAGATGAACGCCTATTCAGGGATGTCGCAAGGATAGGTGCTAGAGAAAAAATAGACATTCCAGTATATGAGGGAAACCTGGATGTTGAAGAGATTCTAGACTGGATTAGAGCTCTGGATAAGTACTTCAACTATGAGGATGTTGAGGAAGATAGGAAAGTCAAACATGCTGTCTCTAGACTTAAAGGGCATGCAACACTATGGTGGGATGAACTGTAGGCTGATAGACACTGCAAAGGCAAGCAGAAAATCAAAATTTGGGATAGATTGGTTGCAAAGATGAAAGCCAAATTCATACCCAAGGATTATCAAATCACTCTGTTTTAGAGGATGAAAATTTTGAGACAGAAGCTGATGTCAGTGAAAGAATACACTAAATAATTCTACAAGATAAACATCAGGGTAGGTCATCGAGAAAGTGATGATGAAAAGGTTGACAGATACATGAATGGCCTGAGATATGACATTCAAGACAAGATGAGCATGATGATCATTAGAAATGTAGAAGATTCTTATCATATGGCTCTAAAAGTTGAAGAGAAGCTGAGCCAAAAGCAAGGTCAAAGAGGCCGAGGCAGAAGTCTATCCAGAGGCAAGACAATTGCCCAGGACATAACTTAGAAATATAAAGAAGAAGGGAAGAACCTCAAACTGAGAGAGGAGGAAGCTCACAGAGAGGGCAGTATCCCGATAGAAATACTTTTCCTCGAGCTAGAGGAAGAGGAAGAGGTAGAGGTGGTGAAGTGAAATGTTTTGTCTGTGGGAAAAATGGACATAAATATTATGAGTGTCCAGATAGAAAGGAGGAAGGTGGTGAAACTCACATTGCCGAAGCTCAAAGACATAATGTTAAGGTAGAAGATGCTGAGGGTGGAAGATCCTTAATGATGAGGAAAGTTCTCTTAATGCCAGAAAAAGAGGCAGAGAACCCAGCCGAAAGGAACAGTCTGTTTCAGACTTCTTTCAAAACAAAAGATAGAGTATGCAAGGTAATAGTGGACAGCGGTAGCACATAAAATCTTGCTTCTATGAAGATGGTAGAAAAGATGGAGCTGGAGACTATTGTACATCCAAGCCCATACAGAGTTTCATGGCTAGAAAAAGGACATCAGGTAAATGTCACTAAACAATGTTTATTTGAATTTAAAATAGGAGGATATAAGGATGAAATATTATGTAATGTCATTCCCATGGATGTTTGTCATCTATTGTTGGGTATATCGTGGAAATATGATAGGAATGTGGTTCATGATGGGAGAAATAACACATACACCTTAGAGAAAAATGGGAGAACACACATGTTGCCAATCAAGGATAAAGAAGTAAAACTCTAGGTGAGAAACACTGTAATTCTCATGAGTGGGAAGGAACTTCTTAATGAGGTTAAGAAGAAGGAAGATACACAATTTTTTTTGGTCAGGAAGACTAGAATTGTTTTGACCATTACAAGAGTGGATGATTTACTAGAGGAAATCCAGAAGTTGCTAGAAGAGTTCGCTGACATAGTAGTGGATGAACTACCTTGTTTGTTTCCACTGATCAGGAGTATCAGCCATCACATTCATCTTATACCTAGATCCATTTTACCAAACAAAGCAGCGTATAGATTGATGCCGCAGGAGAATGAAGAAGTCAAGAGACAAGTCCAAGACTTAATGAACAAAGGATTGATTAGAGAGAGCTTGAGTCCATGGGATGTTCCAATAGTGCTCAACCCGAAGAAATATGGAGGCTAGAGAATGTGTACAGACTCAAGGGTGATCAATAAAATCACCATCAAATACAGATTTCCATTGCCAAGGATGGACGACTTGATGGATTGCTTGAGTGGAGTAAGATTTTTTTCAAGGATTGGTTTGAAAAGTGGATATCATCAGATTCACATGAGAGAAGGTGATGAATGGAAGACAACATTCAAGACGAATGAGAGGCTATATGAATGGCTTGTCATGCCATTTGGTTTAACAAATGCACCTAGTACTTTCATGAGTTTGATGAGTGAAGTCCTGAGGTATTTCATAGGAAAATTTGTCATTGTATACCTTGACGATATATGAATTTTCAGAAAGACTGAAGAAGAGCACTTGAAACATTTAGCCGCAGTAATGAGGAGGTTACAACAAGAGAAATTACTAATAAATATGAAGAATTAATCATTTATGAGGACATAACTCATTTATTTGGGTTTTGTTATCACTGCAAATGAGTTGAAGATGGACTCGGAAAAGGTGAATGCAATTAAGAATTGGCCATCAATGAAAAGTGTGTTTGAAGTTCGAAGCTTCCATGGTTTGGCAAGTTTCTACAGGAAATTAATCCGAAATTTCAGTGGAATTAGCACACCGATGATGGATACAGTGAAGAAAAGACATAAATATTTTCACTGGATAGAGGAAGTAGAGAAGAGTTTCGATCTGTTGAAGAAGAAGATCACTAAGCAACCAATTTTGGTTTTTCCAGATTTCAGCAAGACATTCCAAGTCAAGTGTGACGCAAGTGGGTTTGCAATTGGAGTGGTTTTGAGCCAAGACGACAGACCGATCACATAATTCAATGAGAAACTGAATGAAGAGAAGGTTAAGTACTCCACATATGACAAGGAATTCTATGCGGTGATACAAGCGTTGAAGAAGTGGAGGCACTATTTGGTTCCTAAAGAGTTTGTTTTGTATAGTGATAATCATGCTTTACAATTCGTGACTCAACAAGAGAAGTTGAACCAAAAGCATGCTAAATGGGTTGAATTCATGCAGAATTTCACTTTGGTAATTAAACATATTTCTGGAACTGCTAACAAAGTTGTTGATGCTTTGAGTAGGAGATTTTTAGTTATGCAGGAATTCATTGTCAAAACCTTGGGTTTTGATAACCTCAAAGAAATGTACAGAGATGACCCAGATTTTCAGGAAGTGTATGAGGCATCTAAGAATCCAGTTCTCAGGGATAGAATCTAGTGGATTGAATACATGATCTAGGATGGATTATTATTTAGGGGCAATCAACTATGTATTCCAAAATGCTCCATGAGGGAGAATCTGTTGAAGGAAAAACACAGTGTAGGATTGGTCAGACACTTCGATCAAGATAAGACATTCTCAAAGTTGAATGGCTCATATTTTTGGCCAGGGATGAGGACATATGTTAAGAAATTTGTGGACAGATGCAGAATTTGTCAGCACACAAAAGGGAAAAGGCAAAATATAGGGTTATACCAGCCATTACCCATACCTACAAGACCATGGGATGCAGTGAGCATGGGTTTCATATTGGGACCACCAAGGATGCAAAGAGGCTATGATTCGATTTTTGTCGTAGTCGACAGATTTTCCAAGATGGCACATTTCATACCATGCTAGAAAACCAATGATGCAACTCACATTGTGAATCTATTTGTCAAAGAAGTCATCAAACTTCACGGCTTGCCCAGGAGTATCATTTCTGATCGGGACACCAAGTTCATAGGACATTTATGGAGGAATTTATGGAAAAATCTGGGGACAAGTTTTTCATTTAGATCAATGTATCATCCTCAGATGGATGGACAAACAGAACTTGTGAATAGAAGCTTGGGGGATTCGCTAAGGAGCCTAGTGACTGAACACCATAATCAGTGGGATCATATTCTTACATAGGTAGAATTTGCTTACAATGACTCACTCAATAGAAACACTGGGCAGAGTCCATTCCAAATTTTATATGGAATGCATCCAAGGGGAGTTTCTGAATTGAAAGATTCAGAATGAAGTGAATTTAGGAGTGCTAGTGCAGAGGACTTTGCAGAAGCAATGAAGGAGCTTCACATCTGAGTCAAGGAGTGACTGCAGAGTTCAAGCCAAGAATATAAGAAAAGAGCAGATCAACATAAGTGAGAACTTCAATTTGAAGTTGGTGATCTGATTCTTTCACATCTCAGAAAGGAGAGGTTCCCAAGGGGAACATATAACAAGTTGAAGATGAAAAAGATTGGACCATGCAAGGTCTTGAAGAAATTTGGGGCAAACACGTATGAGATTGAATTTCCCGATGGGGTTGGAATTTCAGCGATATTCAATGTTGTGGACAGAGCTAAAGAAGCGGGAGCAGAGGATGAATAGACAAAGATTCAATGGACAAAACAAATGCCTGTAGCTGAAAAGCCACAGATGGAAAGCATAATTGACAAAAGGATTTGCAATAAGACCAGGAGGAAAGAGTATTTTGAATACTTGGTCAAATGGAAGGGACATCCAATTGAAGATGCTAGCTAGGAAGATGAAGCAGAAATTCAGAAACATGGACAGACCGTGCAAGAGCTCATGAACAGGAGTTCATGAAAATTTTCAAGCGAGTGAGTATGATGTAGGAGCATCGTAAACAATCAAGCAAGCATGGAGGTGAAACACAGCTGGAAAGCGCAACACACATTTTTCGCGTTTTGAAATGTTTTGAGAGTTTAAGGGAGTAGATATTAATGTAATAGTTGGGAATAAGACATACTTTTCATTTATATCTAGGAGACTGTAAAACATATCTGGAGAGGTTACTCTCATCTGTCAATGTAAAACGTATTTAAGCCCAATTAATGAGAGTAGGTAGGTTTGAATTAATAGATTAGACAGTTTAGAGAGTAGGAGGGAAAATGGATATCAACATGCTAATTCTTGTATTGTTGTAACATTAGAACAGAATAGAAGAAAAGAGAGTTGTAGTAGAGAGTTGTGGAGAAGAACCCATGTATAGAAGCAATCTGAGTTAATATATGAATCTTTGATTTAGATTTCATGGTGTTATGATGTTTTTTGTTTATGCATGGTGAATGGTATGCTTACTATTGTTTTATTCTCTCTGTTATGCATTTTATTAAATACTGTGTTGAATGTATGATTTCATGCTGAATGTTTGAAGTCTGAGAAGAGAGAATGAATTTCAATTGTTTCTCTTCCTGAGTGAGAGAAGTTCCTGCAAGGGGTGCAGTGAAGCGTCCACAAGGTGTGCGTTGACGAAGTTCTGATTTTTACCTCAGAAAGCTCAAGACAGATGTCGTTGTTCTCATTCCAGCAGAAGTGCAGGAGGAGCATAGAGGTCATGCAAGGAGTGTGCAGGCTATTGCAAGTCTTAGGACTTATCAACTAAAGGGAGGATTGTAAGATTTCTATTGTCAAGATAGCACGTAGTGAAATGGATCAAATACCCAGAAGTATTTGATAGACTGCCGCAAGGAGTGCGTGTAGGAGTTCTTTCAAGGCTTGAGTTTCCATAGAAAGATTAGGAGGGTTAACACCTTTGAGAGTACTCAAAGGGAGGTGGAGAAAAATCGCTTTGCAGAAGCCAATTTCAGATGAGGAACATTGGTTAAATTCACATAAGTCTTCAAGGAGGAAACAAGTGGTCGAAATTCTTCGAGGAGAGCTCGCGAAGTTACGAGGACTGTGGGATTTCCATGAAGCTTTGAGGAGGTTAAGAGTTGGATGAATCCATCCTTCCAGAGGTGAGACTCAACGTAGACTATTGATCGTGATAGTGGAGCACTAGGATCATTTCAGAATCTGGGATTTCAAAGTGTTAGAGGAACGGTAGTTGGAGGCTTATTC
>JASDQU010439036.1:15543-33511 GCA_032191745.1 Picea mariana | reverse complement strand
AGATAGTTTAACTCTTGTTCTCGTTCACCCAGAAGTGAAATTGGGTTATAGGAGCCATGCAAGGAGTGTGCAGGCTAAGGAAAGTCTCAGTTGTGAATCTGAGCAGAGTGTTGAAGGAATGTTGTTGCACGCGAGCACAGAGTCGAAGGTATTCATCACTTGGAAGTGTCTGAGAGTTGCTGCAAGGGGTGTGTGCAAGAATCTTCTCTAAGACTTAGAGTCGTGGGAAATCTCAGGAGGGATAAATCCTTTGAAGCTATTGAAGGTAGCACAAAGAGTTGGAGCATATCGAGTGACTCAAGGCGACGAAGGTTTGGGTCACAGTTGATTTATTTCAGGAAGGAGTCCTTGGTTCACTTCGTGAACATATCAAGGAGGAGAGGATGGGAGGCCAGGATCTTGTGAAGAGGATTTGAGAAATCCCGCCAGCCATCAGATCTGCCAGAGGAGTAGGGAGGTTACGGTTGCATCTGGAGAGTAAGCTCAGAAGATTGGGGACCGCCAGATCTACACATAGTTACCCGTCAACCGTCCGATTCGACGAGAGTTGCGCAGGATTTAAGTCCTTGTGAGTAGAGTGGAAACCCTGAGAAGCATCGAGATATTGAGGCATCAAGGTTTGTGGAATCAGGAGTCACAAGGACAAGTGATCATGAATTTCCATAGAGGAAAACCCGAATCAACTTGAGTCGTTCATCAATCGAGGCACGTGGACAAGATTGGAAGTCCATCGGCACTTCGAACATCGAGACTCACGCAGGTAAGTAACTTGGGTTTTATTATTTTGTGAGGGCTGCGGATCGATATGATCCATCCATTCACTAGGGATGCATGTTAGGAATCCGAGGGGATTCGGGGTTTGATAATTTGGGAGTCCTAAAGACAAGGAAAACATTGCATCAAGAACCGTGATATCACAAAACACGATATCCCAACAACAAAAGGAGCGTGGGGGCACAAGAATTGGTGAGAGGACAGGTGGCATGCTAGTATTGAATTCAAGGAAAGGAAAGTCCCGAAACCATAGACATCAGGATTCGCGATATAGCGAAGTTCGAAATCCCGATGAGGTGACGGGACCGTTGAATAGTCAACCCACGTGTGGATCGGAGTATCGGCACATTGGGCTTCGGGGTTGAGTAAATCCATTTGTTTGATATCCCAAGTGGCGAAATCATGATAAGATAAATCCCGACAAGGAAAAGGAAGGGTCAGCGTTGACTTGCATCAGGGTTCGTGGATTCCAAACAATAATGCTTGACCATTGACCTCACGATACCGTAAAGTCCGATTCCCTGATAGTGAAGAGAGGGGATTGCGCGAAGAGTTCTATGGGTGCAGACTTCCCGATAGGGAAATAGAAGGACATTAGGGTTCTTCGAGCCGTGATAAAGGGAGGATCCTATGCGTGGACGTGCCCTGCGAAGTGCGCCTGTGTTAGGTGGTATCAGAGTTGAGAAAAGCTTCTTTTCTTTCTATAGCAGGGAGGAAGAAAATTCACCATGCCGCCAAGGAGGAGAGATAGACAATCACCCGATCCAGAAGAGGAAAGGGAAATGCCCAGAGGAAGGGGTAGAGAAGTACAGAATCCAGAAGTAGAAAGAGATTTGCATAACTTACGCACTAGAGTTGTGGACATGAAGATAAGACAAAGGCGCACAGCTGATGTAGGAGATATTAGTGAGTCCGAAAGTGAACTTGAAGCTGAACGTGAAGAAGAAATCACAACAGAAGATGCAGCAAATGAACGCTTACTTAAAGCTATTGCAAGAATGGGTGCAAAGGTAAAAATGGACATTCCAGTTTATGAGGGAAATCTAGATGTAGAAGATCTTCTAGACTGGATTAGAGCTCTAGACACCTATTTTGACTATGAATATATTGAAGAGGACAAGAAATTCAGGCATGCCATCACGAGATTAAAAGGACATGCAGCCTTGTGGCGGGATGAACTACAAGAGGATAGGCGTTGCCAAGGCAAGCAGAAAATTAAGAGATGGGACAGGATGATTGCAAAGATGAAGGCAAAATTCATTCCCAGGGACTATCAAATTTCTCTGTTCAAGAGGATGCAGAACCTGAGACAGAAACTGATGTCAGTGAAGGAATATACTAAAGAGTTTTACATGTTGAATATCAGGGCAGGTCATTGCGAAAGCAATGGCGAAAAAGTTGCCAGATACATGAATGGTCTGACATACGACATTCAAGATGAGATGAGCATGGTAACCATCTGGACTGTGGAGGATGCTTATCAAATGGCTCTAAAAGCTGAAGAGAAGCTGAGCCAAAAGTAAGGTCAGAGGGGCAAAGGCAGAAGTCAGCCCAGAGGCAAATCAGTTGCCTAGGAAAGAACTCAGAAGCCCAGGGATGACTGGAAGAAACCTCAGACTCAGATAGAGAGAGGTGGAATCTCACAGCGAGGGCGATATGCTAAACAAAGAGGACAACATAATGAGCAGAGAGGAGATTATGCTAACAACAAGACTTTTCCTCGTACTAGAGGTAGAGGAAGAGGAAGAGGTGGAGTAATCACATGCTTCACATGTGGAAAGAATGGGCACAAGTCATTTGAGTTCCCAGAGAAAAAGAAAGAAAATTGAGAGACTCACATTGCCGAGGCACAGAGGTGAGATTTTGAGGCAGAAGATGTTGAAGGCGGAAGATCGTTGGTGATACGAAAAGTCCTTTTGACACCGGAGAAAGAAGTGGAAATTTCAGTCCAAAGGACCAGACTTTTCAGGATAGCTTGCAAGACCAAGGGTTGGGCATGCAAAATCATTGTGGATAGTGGTAGAATGGACAATCTCGTTTCAACCGATATGGTAGAAAAGCTGGAGCTGGAGATGATTGATCATCCAAGCCCATATAAAGTTTCGTGGCTACAAAAAGGACATCAGGTAAATGTCACTAAACAATGTTTAGTTGAACTTAAGATAGGAGGATATAATGATAAGATCTTGTGTGATGTCATTCCTATGGATGTTTGTCATCTATTACTAGGTAGACCGTGGCAATATGATATAAATGTGATTGATGATGGGAGGATGAACACATACACCCTAGAGAAGAATGGGAGGACACACATGTTGCTTCCAATTAAAGATAAGGAGGTGAAGCTGGAAGTGAGTAACATTGTACTTCTCATGAGTGGGAAGGAACTTCTTACCAAGGTTAAGAATATGGAGGATCCATAGTTCATTGTGGTTATAAAGCCAAGGATTGTTATGACTAGCACAAGAATGGATGATTTGCCAGAGGAGGTTCAGGAACCGCTGGAAGAGTTCGCTGACATTGTAGTGGACGAATTACCTCATTCGTTGCCACCGATTAGGAGTGTGAGTCATCATATTGATCTCATACCAGGAGCCAGTTTGCCAAATAAAGCCGCGTATAGATTGATGTCGCAAGAAAATGAGGAGGTCAAAAGACAAGTGAAGGAGTTGTTGGACAAAGGTTTGGTCAGGGAAAGCTTGATTCCATGTGTTTTTCTTACAGTCCTTAGTCCGAAGAAAGATGGAGGCTGGAGGATGTGTACTTACTCGAGGGCGATTAATAAGATAACCATCAGGTATAGATTTCCATTGCCGAGGATGGATGATCTGATGGATTGCTTGAGTGGAGCAAGGTATTTTTCAAAGATTGATTTGAAAAGTGGTTATCGTCAGATTCGCATGAGAGAAGGTGATGAGTGGAAGACAACATTCAAAACTAATGAAGGGTTGTATGAATGGCTTGTTATTCCGTTTGGATTAACAAATGCATCGAGTACCTTTATGAGGTTGATGAATGAAGTCCTGAAGGATTTCATCGGAAAATTTGTTATCGTATATCTGGATGATATACTGATTTTCAGTAAAATAGCAGCAGAGCATCTGAAGCATTTGGCTACAGTGATGCAGAAATTGCAGCAGGAGAAGTTGTTGATAAATATGAAGAAATCCTCGTTCATGAAGACAGAACTCATTTTCTTGGGGTTTGTTATTTCAGAAAATGAGTTGAGGATGGATCCAGATAAGGTGGAGGTAATCAAAATTTGGCCATCAGCGAAGAACATATTTGAGGTGAGAATTTTTCATGGGTTAGCTAGTTTCTACTGGAAGTTCATCAGGAATTTCAGTGGAATTAGCGCAGCGATGATGGACACAGTGAAGAAAAGACATAAATATTTTCACTGGACTGAAGAGTATGAGAAAAGTTTCAATTTGTTGAAGAGGAATATCATGGAACAACCCGTTCTGGTGTTACCGGATTTCCGAAAGACATTTCAAGTGAAATGCGATGCAAGCAGATTTGTGATAGGAGCGGTCTTAAGTCAAGATGACAGGCCAATTGCATATTTCAACAAGAAACTGAATGAAGCAAAGATAAAATATTCCACTTATGATAAGGAATTTTATGCTATCATACAGGCACTAAAGAAGTGGAGGCATTACTTGATACCCAAGGAATTTGTTTTGTACAGTGACAATCATGCACTGCAGTTTGTGACTCAATAGGAAAAGTTGAATCAGAAGTATGTCAAATGGGTTGAGTACATGCAGAATTTCACATTTGTGATTAAACATATTTCTGGTACTGCTAACAAAGTTGTTGATGCTTTGATCAGGAAGTGTTTGCTATTGCAGGAGTTCCGAGTGAAAACGTTGGGTTTTGATGATCTCAGGGACATGCACGCAGATGATCAAGATTTTGGTGAGGTGTATGAAGCAGCTGAGAATCTAGTTCTCAGAGACAGAAGCCAATGGGCTGAGTACATGATCCAGGAAGGATTGTTGTTTAAAGGCAATCAACTGTGTATACCGAATTGCTCCATGAAAGAGAATCTACTGAAGGAGAAACACAACGGAGGATTGACTGGACACTTCGGTCATGAAAAAACATTCGCAAAGCTGAGCGAATCATACTTTTGTCCAGGGATGCGATCAGAGGTCAAGATATTTGTGGACAGATGCAAAATTTGCCAGCATTCGAAGGGGAGGAAGCAGAATGCAGGTTTTTATTAACCATTTCCCATACCTGAAAGGCCGTGGGATGAAATTAGCATGGATTTTGTATTGGGGTTGTCAAGAACACAAAGAGGATTTGATTCAATCTTTGTTGTAGTGGATATATTTTCCAAGATGGCACATTTTATCCCATGTCAGAAAACTAGTGACGCGACTCACATCGCGAACCTGTTTTTCAAAGAAGTCATTCGACTTCACGACTTACCAAGGAGTATTGTTTCAGATCAAGACACAAAGTTCATAGGACATTTCTGGAGAAAATTATGGAAGAAGCTGGGAACTAACTTGTTATTTAGTTTGACTTATCACCCTCATATGGATGGACATACATAAGTAGTAAACAAAAGTCTGGGAGATTTGCTGAGAAGCTTGGTGACAAAGCACCACAACAATTGGGACAATATATTTCCGCAGGCAGAGTTTATGTATAACGAATCAGTGAACAGGAGTACAGAATAGAGTCCATTTCAGATTGTTTATGGCGTACAACCAAGGGGAATTTCTGAATTGAGGGATTTAGAACAGACTGCGACTAGGAGTGCTAGTGCAGAAGAATTCGCTGAGGCGATGAAAGAACTTCACAGCCAGGTGAAGGAGCGACTACTGAAATCAAGCCAAGAATATAAACACAGAGCCAATCAACATAGAAGACAACTTCGGTTCGAGGTTGGTGATCTGGTTCTGGCACATTTGAGAAAGGAAAGGGTCCCGAGAGGAACATATAATAAATTGAAGATGAAGAAAATCAGACCATGCAAGGTCTTAAAGAAAATGGGAGAAAATGCTTATGAGATTGAATTACCCGATGGGATCAGAATTTCTCCGATATTCAATGTCTCAGATTTATACCCATATAAACCTAAGGACACAGAAGCAGAAAATGAGCAGTCAGTGATCCAGTGGATAAAGAAAATGCCAGTTGCAGAGAAGCCACAGATAAAGTACATACTGGACAAGAAAGTGAGCAAGAGGACCAGGCGAAAAGAATACTTTGAGTATCTGGTCAAATGGAAGAAACATCTAGTGGAAGATGCCAGCCGAGAGACTGAAGTAGAGATACAGAAGCATGGAAATACTGTGCAGGAGCTCATGGACAGGATCCCATGAAATTTTTTCAAGCGAGGGAGTATGATGCAGAAGCATCTCTCATGACAAGCGAGCCAACATGGAATGCAAGTGGACAGCTGGAAAAGCCAGCGCGAATTTTGAAATCCCCTTGGGAATTGATGCACGATCTTAAATGGGCCATTAAGATGAGGCACACTTATATATTGTAATCAGACCTTGAGCGCCCCACTCTCATCTGAAGTAGATAGAGGCATTTATGTTGAGATGAAATAGGTAGATTGAATTTAATATTAGATTAGACAATTTTGGGAAGAAAGAGGGAAAAAGGATATAGACACCCTCATTGTGCATTTGTATCATTATTAAAGTAGGAAGAGCATAGAGGAGAAGCAGAGAATTGTGGAAGAACACCCATGTACAAAGTTTGAAGTAATAGAAGAGGTTGATTCAAATCCATGGTTTCGTGTTTGTTCTCTGTGTATGTATGTTGAATGCTATGCTCATGAGTATTTACTTCCTGTTATTCATTAGCTTTACATGCTATGTCTGAATGATTTCTTGCTGAGTGTTTGAGACCTAAGAAAGGAAGTAGAAGAAATGAGTTTCAATTGTTTCTCTATCTGAGAAAGGATTCCTGCAAGGAGTGCAGTTGAAATCATCCACAAGGAGTGCATTGATAGAAGGCTCAGATAGTTTAACTCTTGTTCTCATTCATCCAGAAGTGAAATTGGGTTATAGGAGCCGTGAAAGGAGTGTGCAGGCTAAGGAAAGTCTCAGTTATGAATCTGATTGGAGTGTTGAAGGACTACTGCTGCAAGAGGGTGTAGAGTTGAAGATATTCAACACTTGGAAGTGTCTGAGAGTTGCTGCAAGGGGTGCATGGAAGAATCTTCTCTAAGCCTCAGAGTCATGGGAAAGATCAGGAGGGATAAATCCTTTGAAGCTATTGAAGGTAGCACAAAGAGTTGGAGCATATCGAGTGACTCAAGGTGACAGAGGTTTTGGTCACATTTGATTTAGTTCAGGAAGGAGTCCTTGGTTCACTTCATGAACGTATTGAGGAGGAGAGGATGGAAGGTCAGGATGTTGTGAAGAGGATTTGAGAAATCCCACCAGCCTTCAGATCTACCAGAGGAGTAGGGAGGTTACGGTTGCATCCAGAGTCCAATCTCAGAAGATTGGGGACCGCCGGATCTGCACATAGTTACCCATCAACCGTCCGATTCGATGGGAGTTGCACAGGATTTAAGTCCTCATGAGTAGAGTGGAAACCCTGAGAAGCATCGAGATATTGAGGCGTCGAGGTTCACAGAATCGAGAGTCATGAGGACAAGTGATCATGAATTTCCATAGCGGAAACCCTGAATCGACTTGAGCCGTTCATCAGTCGGGACACGTGGACGAGATCGGAAGTCCATCAGCACTTCAACCATCGAGACTCACGCAGGTAAGTAACTTGGGTTTTAGTATTTTGCGAGGCTCGAGGATAAATATGATCCATCCATTCACTAGGGACGCGTGTTAGGAATCCAAGGGGAGTCGGGGTTTGATGATTCGGGAGTCCTAAAGACAAGGAAAACGTTGCATCAAGAACCGTGATATCACGAAATGTGATATCTTGAAAACTAAAGGAGCGTGGGGCCACATGAATTGGTGAGAGGTCAGGTGGTATGCTAGTATTGAATTTAGGGAAAGGAAAGTCCCAAAACCATAGATGTAAGGATTGGCGATATAGTGAAGTCCAAAATCCCGATAAGGTGACGGGACCGTTGAATAGTCAACCCGCGTGTGCATTGGAGTATCGACACATCGGGGTTCGGGGTTTGGTAAATCCATTTGTTTGATATCAAGAGTGGTGAAATTGCGATAGGAAAAATCTCGACAAGGAAAAGGAAGGGTCAGCATTGACTTGCATCGGGGTTCGAGGATTCGAAACACCAATGCTTGACCATTGACCTCACGATACCGTGAAGTCCGATTCCTCGATAGTGAAGAGAGGGGATTGTGGGAAGAGTTTTGTGGGTGTGGACTTCCCGATAAGGAAATAGAAGGAAATTAGGGTTCTTCGGGCCATGATAATGGGAGGATCCTGTGAGCGGATGTGCCCTGCGAAGCGCGCCTGCGTTACTTAAGTGGAGCAAAATATTTTTCGAAGATTGATTTGAAAAGTGGATATCACCAGATTCGTATGAGGGAAGGTGATGAATGGAAAACAACCTTCAATACTAACGAAGGGTTGTATGAATGGCTTGTTATGCTGTTTGGCTTAACAAATGCACCAAGTACCTTTATGAGGTTGATGAACGAAGTCCTAAAGGAATTCATTGGGAAATTTGTCATTGTGTATCTGGATGACATAATGATTTTCAGTCAAACAAAGGTAGAGCATCGGAAACACTTGGCTATTGTGATGAAGAGATTACAGCAAGAGAACCTATTGATAAACATGAGGAAATCCTCATTCATGAAGATAGAGCTCATTTAATGTGTATTTGTTATTTCTGTAGATGAGTTGAGGATGGATCTAGATAAGGTGGAAGTAATAAAAAATTCGCCATCACCGAAGAGTATATTCGAGGTGAAGAGTTTTCACGGATTAGGTAGTTTCTACCGAAATTTCATCAAGAGTTTCAGTGGAATTAGTGCACCGATGATGGATGCAGTGAAGAAAAGACACAAGTCTTTTCACTGGATAGAAGAGGCTAAGAAGAGTTTTAATTTGTTGAAGAGGAAGATCATGGAGCAACCAATTCTCGTGTTACCAGATTTCAAAAAGACATTTCAAGTGAAATGCGATGCAAGTCGATTTGCAATAGGGGCGGTCCTGAGTCAAGACGATAGGCCTATAGCATACTTCAACGAGAAGTTGAATAAAGCAAAGGTGAAGTACTCCACATATGACAAGGAGTTCTATGCTATCATCCAGGCATTGAAGAAATGGAGGCATTACTTGATTCCCAAAGAGTTTGTCTTATATAGTGACAATCGTGCACTCCAGTTTGTGACTCAACATGAAAAGTTGAATCAGAGACATGTTAAATGGGTTGAATATATGCAAAATTTCACTTTTGTGATTAAACATATTTCTGGAACTGTTAACAAAGTTGTTGATTCTTTGAGCAGGAAGTGTTTGCTATTGCAGGAGTTCAAAGTCAAAACATTGGGTTTTGATGACCTCAGGGACATGTATAAGGATGATCCAGATTTTAAAGAGGTGTATGAAGCAACTGAGAATCCAATTCTCAAACACAGAAGCCAATGGATAGAATACATGATCCAGGAAGGATTATTGTTTAAAGGTAATCATCTTTGTATTCCAAAATGCTCCATGAGGGAGAACCTGTTGAAGGAGAAACACAGTGGAGGATTAGCAGGACACTTTGGTCACGACAAAACGTTCGCAAAGCTGAATGAGTCATATTTTTGGCCAGGAATGCGAGCCAACGTCAAAATATTTGTAGATAAATGAAAAATTTGTCAGCATTCGAAAGGAAAGAGACAGAATGTAGGATTTTATCAACCATTTCCCATACCTGAGAGGCCGTGGGATGCAGTCAGCACGGATTTCATATTGGGGTTGCCAAGAACACAAAGAGGGTTTGAATTAATCTTTGTTGTGGTGGATAGATCTTCCAAAATGGCACACTTCATTCCATGTCAGAAAACCATTGACGCAACTCACATTGCGATTTTTTTTTTCATAGAATTCATTCGACTTCATTTCTTACCAAGGAGCATAGTTTCGGATTGAAACACTAAGTTCGTGGGACACTTTTAGAGAACCTTATGGAAGAAGCTGGGAACAAATTTATCATTCAGTTCAGCTTATCATCCTCAGACAGATGGATAGATATAAGTTGTAAAAAAGAGTTTGGGAGACTTGTTGAGGAGCCTGGTGATAGAACACCATAGTCAGTGGGACAACATATTACCACAGGAGGAGTTTTCTTATAATGATTTAATCAACAGAAGTACGGGAAAAGTTCGTTTCATATTGTCTATGGCATATAGCTGAGGGGAATTTCTGAATTGAGATATTTAGAACAGAATGCGACTAGGAGTGCTAGTGCAGAAGATTTTGCAGAGGCGATGAAGGAACTTCACAGCCAGGTGAAGAAGCCTTTATAGAATTCAAGCCAGGAGTATAAGCGAAGAGCAGATCAACACATGAGCAACTTCAGTTTGAGGTTGGTGATTTTATTCTGGCACATCTAAGAAAGGAAAGGTTTCCGAGAGGAACATATAACAAACTGAAGATGAAGAAGATCGGACTGTGTAAGATCTTGAAGAAATTTGGGGCAAATGCTTATGAGATTGAACTACCCGATGGGATCGAAATTTCTCCTATATTCAATGTCTCAGATTTGTACCCATACAAAGATGAGGAAGAAGGAACAAGTCATGAACAGTCAAACGTTCAGTGGAAAAAGCAAATGCCAGTTGTAGAAAAGTTGTAGATGGAGCGCATACTGGAAAAAAGGGTCAACAAGAAGACCAGGTGAAGGGAATACTTTGAATAATTGGTCAAGTGGAAAGGACATCCAGTTGAAGATGCCAACTGGGAAAATGAAGTAGAGATTCAAAAGCATGGGCAGACTGTGTGAGAGATCATGGACAGGAGCCCATGAAAATTTTCAAGCGAGGGAGTATGATGCAGGAGCATCGCCAATGTCAAGTGAGTGTGGGGCAACCGCAACACATTTTGAGCACATGATAAATTGTTTAAAAACTTTTGAAGATTGGATGTGCCAAACTTAAATGTGATAGTTAAGGAGAGGTGTACTAATAGATTGTAATTAGACCTTGAGCAACCCGCTCTCATCTGAAGGACTAAGAAAGCATTTATGTTAGTAGGTAGATTTAATGCATAGATTAGAGAGTTTAGAATGAGAGAGGGAAAACATAATATTGACACCCTCATTTTTGGTATTGTAACATTAGAGTGTGAATAGCATAGAAGAAAAGAGAGCAAAGGGTTGTGTGAAGACACCCATGTACAGATATTTGAATTTATAGAGAAAGATTTGACTCAAATTCATGGTGCCGAGTGTGTTCTCTATGTATGTATATTGAATGTTATGCTCATGGTTTTACTTTTTCTGTCATACAATTGACAAGTCATGAACAGTCAAACGTTCAGTGGAAAAAGCAAATGCCAGTTGTAGAAAAGTTGTAGATGGAGCGCATACTGGAAAAAAGGGTCAACAAGAAGACCAGGTGAAGGGAATACTTTGAATAATTGGTCAAGTGGAAAGGACATCCAGTTGAAGATGCCAACTGGGAAAATGAAGTAGAGATTCAAAAGCATGGGCAGACTGTGTGAGAGATCATGGACAGGAGCCCATGAAAATTTTCAAGCGAGGGAGTATGATGCAGGAGCATCGCCAATGTCAAGTGAGTGTGGGGCAACCGCAACACATTTTGAGCACATGATAAATTGTTTAAAAACTTTTGAAGATTGGATGTGCCAAACTTAAATGTGATAGTTAAGGAGAGGTGTACTAATAGATTGTAATTAGACCTTGAGCAACCCGCTCTCATCTGAAGGACTAAGAAAGCATTTATGTTAGTAGGTAGATTTAATGCATAGATTAGAGAGTTTAGAATGAGAGAGGGAAAACATAATATTGACACCCTCATTTTTGGTATTGTAACATTAGAGTGTGAATAGCATAGAA
Source organism: Picea mariana (assembly GCA_032191745.1). NCBI lineage: Eukaryota > Viridiplantae > Streptophyta > Pinopsida > Pinales > Pinaceae > Picea > Picea mariana. The sequence continues at coordinate 21,756 of JASDQU010439036.1, read as the reverse complement.
GAAAAGAGAGCAAAGGGTTGTGTGAAGACACCCATGTACAGATATTTGAATTTATAGAGAAAGATTTGACTCAAATTCATGGTGCCGAGTGTGTTCTCTATGTATGTATATTGAATGTTATGCTCATGGTTTTACTTTTTCTGTCATACAATTGATTTTATGCTATGTATGAATAACTTCTTGTTGAGTGTTTGAAATCTAAGAGAGAGAGAGAGAGAGAGTAAGAGGAATGATTTTCAACTGTTTCTCCATCTGAGCAAGAGTTCCTACAAGGAGTGTAGTTGAATTGTCCGCAAGGAGTGCGTTGACAAAGGGTTAAGAGGTTTGTCTCTTAAAGCTCAGACTAGATAGCTTTTGTTCTCATTCGCACAGAGGTGCAATCAGACACAGGAGTCATGCAAGGAGTGTGCAGGCTGAGGAAAATCTCAAGGTTTCGAACCTGAGCAAAGTATTGAGAGACCGCTGTTGCAGATTGTGCGCAAGGTCGAAGAGTGTTCAACACTTCAAGTGTTTGGAGGTTGTCGCAAGGAGTGCGTGCAAGGGTCTTCTTTAAGACTCGAAGTTGTGAGAGAGCTCAGGAAGGATAAATCCTTTGAAACTATTGAAGGCAGTATAAGAAGTTGGTGCATTTGAGTGGTTAAAAAGCATCGAAAGTTTTTGCCACAGGTGGATAAGTCTAGGGAAGAATCCTTGGTTCATTTCGAAGAAATCGTCAGAGGGAAGAAACACGCAGTCGAAATTCTCTATAGAGAATTAGCAAAATCCTGTCAGCCGTCCGATTTGACAAAGAAGCGAGGCGGTTACGACTGGGTTTCCAAGGTGAAAGCTTAGGAGATTGTGAACTGTTAGATCTTCACTTAGATACCCATAAACCGTCTAATATGACAGGAGTTACACAGGATTTAAACCCTCTCAAGCCGAGAGAAGGTCCTGAAAGGTATCGGGATATCGAGGTGTCGAAGTTCAGAATATCGGCCACAGTTGATTTAGTTCAGGAAGGAGTCCTTGGTTCACTTCGTGAACATATCGAGGAGGAGAGGATGGAAGGTCAGGATCTTGTGAAGAGGATTTGAGAAATCCCACCAGCCTTCAGATCTGCCAAAGGAGTAGGGAGGTTACGGTTGCATCCGGAGTCCAATCTCAGAAGATTGGGGACCGTCGGATCTGCACATAGTTACCCATCAACCATCCGATTCGACAGGAGTTGCACAGGATTTAAGTCCTCATGAGTAGAGTGGAAACCCTGAGAAGCATCGAGATATTGAGGCGTCGGGGTTCACGGAATCGGGAGTCACGAGGACAAGTGATCGTGAATTTCCATAGCGGAAACCCCGAATCGACTTGAGCCGTTCATCATTCGGGACATGCGGACGAGATCGGAAGTCCATCGACACTTCGACCATCGAGACTCACGCAGGTAAGTAACTTGGGTTTTAGTATTTTGCGAGGCCCGAGGATCAATATGATCCGGCCATTCACTAGGGACATGTGTTAGGAATCCAAGGGGAGTCGGGGTTCGATAATTCGGGAGTCCTAGAGACAAGGAAAACATTGCATCAACAACCGTGATATCACAAAATGTGATATCCTGACAAATAAAGGAGCGTGGGGCCACAGGAATTGGTGAGAGGACAGGTGGCATGCTAGTATTGAAATCAGGGAAAGGAAAGTCCCAAAACCATAGACGTCAGGATTGGCAATATAGTGAAGTCGAAAATCTCGATAAGGTGACACGACCATTGAATAGTCAACCCGCGTGTGCATTGGAGTATCGACACATCAGGGTTCGGGGTTTGGTAAATCCATTTGTTTTATATCACGAGTGGTGAAATCACGATAGGAGAAATATCGACAAGGAAAAGGAAGGGTCAGCGTTGACTTGCATCGGGGTTCGAGGATTCGAAACGCCAACGCTTGACCATTGACCTCACGATACCGCGAAGTCCGATTCCTCGATAGTGAAGAGAGGGGATTGTGTGAAGAGTTTTGTGGGTGTGGACTTCCCGATAGGGAAATAGAAGGAAATTAGGGTTCTTCGGGTCGTGATAAAGGGAGGATCCTGTGAGCGGACGTGCCCTGCGAAGCGCACCTGCGTTACTTAAGTGGAGCAAAATATTTTTCGAAGATTGATTTGAAAAGTGGATATCACTAGATTCGTATGAGGGAAGGTGATGAATGGAAAACAACCTTCAAGACTAACGAAGGGTTGTATGAATGGCTTGTTATGCTATTTGGCTTAAAAAATGCACCAAGTACCTTTATGAGGTTGATGAACGAAGTCCTGAAGGAATTCATTGGGAAATTTGTCATTATGTATCTGGATGACATAATGATTTTCAGTAAAACAAAGGCAGAGCATCGGAAACACTTGGCTACTGTGATGAAGAGATTACAGCAAGAGAACCTATTGATAAACATGAGGAAATCCTCATTCATGAAGATAGAGCTCATTTACTGTGTATTTGTTATTTCTGCACATGAGTTGAGGATGGATCTAGATAAGGTGGAAGTAATAAAAAATTGTCCATCACCGAAGAGTATATTCGAGGTGAAGAGTTTTCACGGATTAGGTAGTTTCTACCGAAATTTCATCAAGAATTTAAGTGGAATTAGTGCACTGATGATGGATGCAGTGAAGAAAAGACACAAGTCTTTTCACTAGATAGAAGAGGCTAAGAAGAGTTTTAATTTGTTGAAGAGGAAGATCATGGAGCAACCAATTCTGGTGTTACCAGATTTCAAAAAGACATTTCAAGTGAAATGCGATGCAAGTCGATTTGCAATAGGGGCGGTCCTGAGTCAAGAGGATAGGCCTATAACATACTTCAGCGAGAGGTTGAATGAAGCAAAGGTGAAGTACTCCACATATGACAAGGATTTCTATGCTATTATCCAGGCATTGAAGAAATGGAGGCATTACTTGATTCCCAAAGAGTTTGTCTTATATAGTGACAATCATGCACTCCAGTTTGTGACTCAACAGGAAAACTTGAATCAGAGACATGTTAAATGGGTTGAATATATGCAAAATTTCACTTTTGTGATTAAACATATTTCTGGAACTGTTAACAAAGTTGTTGATGCTTTGAGCAGGAAGTGTTTGCTATTGCAGGAGTTCAAAATCAAAACATTGGGTTTTGATGACCTCAGGGACATGTACAAGGATGATCCAGATTTTAAAGAGGTGTATGAAACAACTGAGAATCCAATTCTCAAAGACAGAAGCCAATGGATAGATTACATGATCCAGGAAGGATTATTGTTTAAAGGTAATCATCTTTGTATTCCAAAATGCTCCATGAGGGACAACCTGTTGAAGGAGAAACACAGTGGAGGATTAGCAGGACACTTTGGTCACGACAAAATGTTCGCAAAGCTGAATGAGTCATATTTTTGGCCAGGAATGTGAGCCAAGGTCAAAATATTTATAGATAAATGCAAAATTTGTCAGCATTCGAAAGGAAAGAGACAGAATGTAGGATTTTATCAACCATTTCCCATACCTGAGAGGCTGTGGGATGCAGTCAGCATGGATTTTATATTGGGGTTGCCAAGAACACAAAGAGGTTTTGACTCAATCTTTGTTGTGGTGGATAGATCTTCCAAAATGGCACACTTCATTCCATGTCAGAAAACCAGTGACACAACTCACATTGTGAATTTGTTTTTCAAAGAATTCATTCGACTTCATTTCTTACCAAGGAGCATAGTTTTAGATTGAGACACTAAGTTCGTGAGACACTTTTGGAGAACCTTATGGAAGAAGCTGGGAACAAATTTATCATTCAGTTCAACTTATCATCCTCAGACAGATGGATAGATAGAAGTTGTAAAAAAGAGTTTGGGGGACTTGTTGAGGAGCCTGGTGATAGAACATCATAGTCAGTGGGACAACATATTACCACAGGAGGAGTTTTCTTATAATGATTCAATCAATAGAAGTACATGGCAGAGTCTGTTTCATATTGTCTATGGCATACAGCTGAGGGGAATTTTTAAACTGAGAGATTTAGAACAGAATGCGACTAGGAGTGTTAGTGCAGAAGATTTTGCAGAGGTGATGAAGGAACTTCACAGCCAGGTGAAGGAGCGTTTACAGAATTCAAGACAGGAGTATAAGCGAAGAGAAGATCAACACATGAGACAACTTCAGTTTGAGGTTGTTGATTTGATTCTGGCACATCTGAGAAAGGAAAGGTTTCCGAAAGGAACATATAATAAACTGAAGATGAAGAAGATCGGACTGTGTAAGATCTTGAAGAAATTTGGGGAAAATGCTTATGAGATTGAACTACCCGATGGGATCGGAATTTCTCCAATATTCAATGTCTCAGATTTGTACCCATACAAAGATGAGGAAGAAGGAACAAGTCATGAATAGTCAAATGTTCAGTGGAAAAAGCACATTCCAGTTGCAAAAAATTCGTAGATGGAGCGCATACTGGAAAAAAGGGTCAGCAAGAAGACTAGGCGAAGGGAATACTTTGAATAATTGGTCAAGTGGAAAGGACATCCAGTTGAAGATGCCAACTGGGAAAATGAAGCAGAGATTCAAAATCATGGGCAGATTGTGTGAGAGCTCATGGACAAGAGACCATGAAAATTTTCAAGCGAGGGAGTTTGATGCAGGAGCATCGCCAACGTCAAGTGAGCATGTGGCAACCGCAACACATTTTGAGCACATGATAAATTGTTTAAAAACTTTTGAAGATTGGATGCGCCAAACTTAAATGTGATAGTTAAGGAGAGGTGTACTAATAGATTGTAATTAGACCTTGAGCGACCCGCTCTCATCTGAAGGACTAAGAAGGCATTTATGTTAGTAGGTAGATTTAAGGCATAGATTAGACAGTTTAGAATGAGAGAGGGAAAACATAATATTGACACCCTCATTTTTGGTATTGTAATATTAGAGTGTGAAGAGCATAGAAGAAAAGAGAGAAAAGGGTTTTGTGAAGACACCCATGTATAGAGATTTGAATTTATAGAGAAATCTTTGACTCAAATTCATGGTGCCGGGTGTGTTCTCTGTGTATGTATATTGAATGTTATGCTCATGGTTTTACTTTTTCTGTCATACAATTGCTTTTATGCTATGTATGAATAACTTCTTGTTGAGTGTTTGAAATTTGAGAGAGAGAGAGAGAGTAAGAGTAATGAGTTTCAATTGTTTCTCCATCTGAGCAAGAGTTCCTACAAGGAGTGGAGTTGAATTGTCTGCAAGGAGTGCGTTGACAAAGGGTTAAGATGTTTGTCTCTTAAAGCTCAGACTAGATAGCTTTTGTTCTCATTCGCAAAGAGGTGCAATCAGACACAGGAGTCGTGCAAGGAGTGTGCAGGCTGAGGAAAATCTCAAGGTTTCGAACATGAGCAAAGTATTGAGAGACCGCTGCTGCAGAGTGTGCGCAAGGTCGAAGAGTGTTCAACACTTCAAGTGTTTGGAGGTTGCCGCAAGGAGTGCGTGCAAGGGTCTTCTTTAAGACTCGAAGTTGTGAGAGAGCTCAGGAAGGATAAAGCCTTTGAAACTATTGAAGGTAGTACAAGAAGTTGGTGCATTTGAGTGGTTAAAAAGCATCGGAAGTTTGTGCCACAGGTGGATAAGTCCAGGGAAGAATCCTTGGTTCATTTCGAAGAAATCGTCAGAGGGAAGAAACAGGCGGTTGAAATTATCTATAGAGAATTAGCAAAATCCCGTCAGTCGTCCGATTTGACAAAGAAGCGAGGAGGTTACGACTGGGTTTCCAAGGTGCAAGCTTAGGAGATTGTGAACTGTTAGATCTTCACTTAGATACCCATAAACCGTCTAATCTGACAGGAGTTACATAGGGTTTAAACCCTCTCAAGTCGAGAGAAGGTCCTGAAAGGTATCAGGATATCGAGGTGTCGAAGTTCAGAATATTGGAAGTCTTGTGGACAAGAGATCAGGTAAATCCACAGTGAAAACCCTGAAACAAATCAGAACCATCCATCCGTTGGGACATGTGGTGGGGATCAAGAGCCATTGACATCTCGGAAGTCTAGAGACCAAGAGTCTGAGACCTTTTGAGTCCTGAAGCAGTGAAAGGATCACAGTCGTGGATCTAAGGAAGGAAGTGTGTCGCGTGATCATCCAAATCGGAGATCTGAACACTGGGACTCACATAAGTGAGCGATTTGACTTTTTATTTGGCTAAGTCTGAGGTTTGATCTAAACCATCTATCCATTTGGGAAAC
>JASDQU010439035.1:62745-74696 GCA_032191745.1 Picea mariana | reverse complement strand
CTTTTGTAAAAGGTTGCAAAAGTCCTTGTTAAGGAAGGGAACTGGACGGTCGGAATTCTCCGTGGAGAATTCGCGAAGTCCCGCGAGCCGTCAGATCTCACGGAGAAGCAAGGGAGTTATGGAGCATGTTTTCAAAGGTTCAAGCTCAGGAGAGGCAGATCCGTAGATGCAAGCCAACAAGGTCCGTTGGATTTACCCGTGGATTTCCATTTCGGGGTTTCATGGGTTGAAGTCCCAAAGTCTTTGCATCAGGATTCACGAAATCATGAAGTCCGAAATGACGATGTTATGAGGAGCCGTTGAAAAGTCAACCTTGCGAGTGCATCGAAGTTTCGGTAATTTGGGTTTCGGGATTTCAGGTTTCATGGAGCAGAGTTGCATGACATCACAACTCGCGAACTCGCGATAAGGAGAAATCCGAAATCAGCCAGGGAAAGGTCAAGTGTTGATTGTTTTCAGGTTTCAGAGATTTGAGAGACAGGGCGCTTGACCACCGGATTCGCAAAATCACGAAGTCTGATCTCCCGAAGTATAAAGGGGGAATTACTCAAGGTTAGTTGTGGGTGTAGATTTCCCGAAAGGGAAATATAAGAGCCAATTGTTAAGAGCTCTTTGGGCCAGTGGAAGAGGAAAGATCCTATGTGTGTGTATTCTGACCTACGGGTTGGGAGGGCTGTGTCACACCTCATACACTTACATGACTTGGATTAGCTCCCACCTGGGAAACACCCAAAACTTAAGGGAGGCTAGCCCAATAGGACACCCTTAGACCTTCTCTAAACCTAAATTTTCAAATTTATAATGTCTTTGAGCACGTGTCTGGTTTAAGGGTGGTTTGATGCACATTTTTGCGTAATTTAATTATTGGATGCGATTAACATGCAATGATCCCTATGACTTATGAACCCCTGGAGCACGTACTTGTTGTTGTTGCATGACCTTTCTCGATGGATAGGTACACATGAGGGAATGATTATCTTGGACCTTCATGAGGGCTTAAATCCCATAGATGAATGCTACAACCCCAGCCACGGGTAAGAAGAAACTGAATATTTGCACAGGGAAAAAGAAGGGTGTTTCCTTTGGAGGCACCCTGACAGACCTAGACCTAGGGGGATATTTCTCTTCCACATGAACGTTGGCCCTTGAGGGCCCTTGACATCATCTTCATGACTTTGGACGTCACCATCATGACCCTGGATGTCATCGAGATCTAGGGTTTTCATTTTGGAGGTAGTTATGAGCCCGGTGGCACGTGTGGGCATCATTTGGGGCCTCTAGAGGCCAATCGTCCTACATTTTAGGCTCAATGTTCCACCATAGGGCCTCAAAGTCACCCTAGAATGGCATGACACCACCCTTGGAGATGTATTTAGGTGTTAATTAATTTTTATTATGTCAAAATTGGATTTTATTGTAAATTGGCCAGGTCGACTATAATTTCGACCTAAAATTAATTAAGGGTCAAAGTTTTATATAAATAAACATAAAGTGAATTCATTTTTACATCATAAATCATCACACACAAGTGGTGATCTGAAATTTTCTCCCTCTTTAATGGTTATTGGCTGAAATAACTAGCGCGCACCTCTTGGGAGAGCTTTATGGTGGTGTATTTTGGCATTTTTCATGGTGGAATGGTCTTCAACTAGAGTTTGACTTGATTATTCTTGCTGAATTAAGTGAAAAATCTGCATTTTTATTCTTGCTATAATTTTTTGTGGTAAAATTTACTTGTTTCATGTATAAGACTATGAAATGTCTTGTTTAAACCCTAGGGCAGAAACAACAAATGCTTCTTTCTCTCTACAACTATTCTACTAGCTTGATATTGCCAATTGTACGTTTTCTTAAGAGTTATTATTAGATCCCTAAAGTTCTATCTCTCTAGTAATCTCATTCTTGTCACCAACTAAATTGTCTTTCAAAAAAGCTAAGGAAGGAAGGTACGTTAGGGCCTAGAAGTGCCTATTCTCTAGTAAAACCTCCTTTAAAAGGGGAAAATGCTTGAGGCCTTGAAGTGCCAACACCTCTTACATTTAATTATTCCCTTAGCTAAGAATTATCATTATTATATTTCCCAAGTGATATTGTTATTGTTATTGACTCCATAAGCCCTAAAAGGCATTGATTTTTACACTCTTGTGGATGAATGAGACCAAACAAACTTTCAACACATATTCTTGAAACTTTCACTAACACTAACAGCCATATTACTGCTGATATAACTATTGTTACAACCCTATTTAGAAGCCTTAATCAACATACTAACCCCTAAAACTAACCTAGAAATTTGAATTTTCCTAGGTGCTATCATCCTAAGCTTTTAGTCCCTTTTCTACTGTTCTAGGTGAAAATTTCTGAAGTTGTTTGAGGTTGTTTCTGCTGTTGTAACTACTGCTACAGACATCATTGTGCCCCTTAAAAATCCTCAAAATATCCATAAAACCACTAAAAATCTGTATTAAGCAAACTATAATCATTGGATATTGAATTAGTTGTCTTATTGCTTTATTACAATACTTTTATGAAGTGGTTTCTATTGATGTCCTCATCATCAATTAATGTTGTTATAAGTGTTTAGACAACCATTTAATTCATTTATTGACTTGATTTTAATCTTGAAATTGTGAGTGACAAAATACTATCAAATTGCAAAGTCTTTATATCATTCTTGTCATCATAACTTGCAATTTACGGATATATTGTTTTGATTATAATTTTATCTTTGCTTGTCTTTAGTAGCACATATCTCTATTTTGAAGTCACTAAAATGAAACTTCGATGTCATTGATTGATGTTAACATTTGTTATTTCATTGGTAAAGGGTAGGTATCATTCACCTTGAATTTATCCTTAACCCCAAACAATACCAAGTCATTTCTTCCTTTGGAGTGACCTAGAGAGAGGGGTGGGTTTTACCTTTGTCTTATCTCCCTTCATCAACCAACTAGGTCTTGGGATGTGTAACACCCAGTTTCCCCCAACTTGTAATTAATCATTAATTAGGATTACCATGATGTGGCATAGGAACATTGGAAATGTATCATTGTTTAATTGCCAATAAATGACTATGGGGTTGAAGCCTTGAAAGTACTAGCCATGATATAACTATAGGAAAGAATGTAAGAACGATAAGAGAAAAGTTAATAAGAAAGGGGCAGGTGGTTGAGCCCTCAACCACCTCCATCAATGGAAGCATGGTCTAGATGTAGAAGGTCAGCCTGAAGTACCACAGGGTCTTGCAGACCCAAAATGGACACGAGGTTTCTTTCTGACATAAGGAACCAGATAGGAGGAATGTGCGTGCAAGGCACACAAGAGAATATGAAGAGAAGAGTGGAGAATGCGAGGAATAGTCAAGCAGTAGATAACGAGTTGAAGGCCACGAGCTTGATGTGGAGAAAACATCTGATAAACCTCGTCGAGGCCGTGACAAAGGGGGAGATATCTGAGAGTATGCATAGAACAAGACCTGAGAAGAAGGTCGCGAGTTTGATGCTGAGGAAGCATACGATAAACCTCACAAAAGATGTGAAAGAGAAAGGATCGATCAGAATTGGCATAAATTCCCTGGTGATATCATGGCTTGGCACAAGGGTGGCCAGAGTGATAAGAATGAATTCCTCTAAGACTATGGTTGGGTGGAAGGATGACAACCCACAGTCAGTTAGTTGGCCACCACCTGTAATAGATAAGTAATCTTATATCCTATGTGTTTAAGCGGTAACTCTGAATTAAGGTTGGATATTCTATGAATGTGTTGAGGGGTCCTAAATCCATTTAACTCAACAACAAGAACCAAATCCACCACCAAGGCCCAATTAGACTCTGCAGCGTTTCATAGTGGAATGGTTCTCCATATTTTGCAATCCAACCAAAATAATCGATGGGATTTACGTTTTCTTGTGAAGGGTTTCTCCTTCAGTTTAGACGTTCTCTTTTTGTGTTTTCTCTTAGGTAGGACTGATATAAGATAAAGCCGATATAAACCAACTAAGTGAAAAAGTGGGAACAAACTTAACTACTGGAGAAGAGGCTGAGCTTGGGATAAACATTTCACTCTAGAATGTAGACAGTGATCGTCTACCACAAGCCTAGTACTAATATGTTAATAGTGTTGGTATCCCAATTACTGAATGAGACACAAATTATCAGAAGAAAACATGCATGTGATAAATGATGGAAAGTAAAATAATTCACTCAACTCTAATCATCAATCACATAATAACATAACGATTTATTTTCATCATTAAAGATAAGAACTGTAAAACATTGAATCAGATAACTTNNNNTCCATTCATGAGATGAAATAAGAAATAATTCTTCTCCACATCCAACCATACAATAATTCTTCTCCACATCCAATCATACACACATTTGATGAAAACAAAAACTTTACTCTCGTCCAAAAAGGACCTCTCAATTAAAGGCAGCTCCGAAATAGCTGTTAACAAAACCAAAAAATGAGGGTCTTTGCAACAACCATCAACTGCTAACTAATTGGTCGATGCTCTTATTTATAACATAAAATTAACTAAAAATAATAATTAAAGTGCAGCTAAGTAAAACAAAACTCGCCACATGGTGATTTCTTCTATCAGTTTTTCTAAGAGTCATCTCAGGATATCACTTAAGTGGATGACTCTTCTCTACTCCGACCACTTGATGAATAGATCCTCGCAGGTGTTGGCATATGAGAATCTATGTTGTTCCATTGGGGCCGAGTGAATCTCTCTTATCTCTACCGGATGTGCCCAATACTTGACTATATTGGCACTTGACTGTTGCAACATAGCCTGATCTTTGATCAAGTGCTCCACAAACTATCGCACCTAACCTGGTGCCATGTCTGTCATCTTTGCTATTTCCTCGACCCATGATGATTCTTGCTCATCATGCGATTTGACTATGTCACGCAAGTCGACAAAGTCATCAGGTGTACCAAACTCAGGGAGTCCGATATATTTCATCACCCAGTTGATTTTTATCCAACTTTTCTCGCACTTGGCCCATTTCTCTTGGATTTCTCGATGAGGTTCCCGAGACATTTTAACCCAATACTAAACCGATTTCCTTATGCGTCGATGTTGCTTTCTCTTAGCACCCGGATGTTGTTCTCTTCAGTGTCTCGGCCCTTTTGCACCGCGCTAATATAGTCGATTCTTTCCATGGCTTGTTGCACTTTCTCGTACCACCTCTGCATATCATTGCATGTGGACAGTGCCATGAGGGTGTCTTCTTGCAACTTGGCTATCCTGGTAGTGAATAGGTGTTGTTCATCTATAAACTTACTGTAGGCCTCCTTGAATTCTCTCCTTAGGTACACCGAAACCTATGTGGTGTCCTAGTAATATTTCACTAAATGGCGCAAATGTTCCAATTCCTTTAAAGCAGCAAACAACTCCTCTTCATCCCTTTTTTCTCTGTCTAGGGTGGCATCTGTGATAGTCATCCATGCACTGATAAGTTCATATGTTTTGGTGTTCTCTATGTTGATCAGATTTTCCTCTGTAGTGATGAGGATGGAGTGATCTAAAGTGATCCTCCTCTTCTTGGTGGTTCTCTGGATGATAGCTTTCCCTTTCTGGTCATAAGTGATGTCATGTACGTCAACTACTTCTTCCATGAGTTTGGGGATGTGTTGATGTCCCCAGGTGAGTGTGTTCCCCAGACTCCCGATGGTATATACTTGTTCAAGATTGGGTTCTTGAAATTCCTCCCTATGTCTTGAAGGCCCGACTTTTGTTTGTCACTCATCGGGGAGTTAAGTACCGATTGAAATTGAGGCATCAAAGGTAGGCTCGGTACTTACTTGATCCTCAGTCGTAGAGACGTCTCTTTCTTGTAGTGTATCTTCTTCCTTTTGTTCGCCCGACCTTGGCCCGTCTTTCAGATTGTGCACTTTTGTTTCTCGTGCATTAGGAAGCTCAGGGTCTAAGACACTCTCGACTTCTTGTTCGTTCCGTGGAACCCACTGAATTTGAGCATCAAGAACTGGAGAATATGTCTTCTCTTGTTCCTTTTCCTCTTCGATATGCATAGACGTCACAAGGGATACCTCCGAGCTCTCATCATCATCATAGATTTTATTAGTTTGCTTAGGGGGTTTCATGCACTTGCTCTCCTTGATGTTCCGACTGTATTTGGCTGAGTCAAAACACCTGTCGACGATCTGGTCGGTGGCGTTGTAAATTCAAGGTTGTCTAAGCTAGTAATTTCATCAATGTCTATGAATTCAGGGCCGCTTGCACCCGCCTAGCTTTTGCCTAGGTTATCGACAGGGGATCTTGTCGTTCCTGAGAGGTATGGGTCATCTTGTAGCTGATCAATTGCCCATTGCACTTGTTCTAACATGAGAAATCCCCTTTCTTGTGCGTCTTGTGCCATAGATAAACCTCTTTCTTGAATCAGGGCTACCAAGGGGGCTGATGCTGCTTCAGTCGCTATCATTTATTCTCTAGCCCTGAGGGCCCCTTGAGCTGATTATTCTAGGATCATCACCTATCGATCTAGGCTCATGGATTTGAACATGGTCATCTTGGGGTCGACCATCCTTGTCACCACTTCATCCCAGCCCTGGGCATTTTTTGTGAAGACTTCATCTTCAAATTTGTCGTGGGTGTATGGCCAATAGGATGACACTTGCGAGGCATGTTTTAAGACTAGACCCTTTGGGTCAAGTTTGTGAAATTGGCCAATTTGGAATTAGAACTCCAATTGGCTCAATCCTTCTTGATTAGCTTGAGCGGTGTCTTTCACCAAGTAGAAGCCTACATGGAATCCATAAGGTATGAATGCCCTTTTCTTATATTTGACCAAAGTGGCATTGTAGCCTTGTAGGATGGTCTGGTAGCATATATCCTCCACTAAAAGCTAGTCGGGGACATGAACAGGTAAAATATGTGGTGCTCTGGTGGCCCCGAAAACCCTGATGTAGGTATCGTGCTCATCCATATACCAGTGGCCAACCTTTGATATCATATTTTTGGCCGCAGCCGATAGTCTCGGGCATTATTTCTTGAAAAGAATAAAATAAATGTGTGCGATGAACTCATCGTAGATGAGGGAGTAGGATTTTTTGTACATGTTCTCTGTTAAAATTCTGAAATATACATGTACCGGGAGTTCTATGATATGCCAACTCAAGTTCATGATGACAAAGATGTGTCTGGCACACATAACATCCAGTAAATACGAAGCCATGTAGAAGGATAGAGTCTCTCCTTCTTTCGGTGTCTGGGCCTATTGTATGTATATGCTTAGCTATTTTGAAATGATGGCTCACTAGTTGAAACTGCTCCTAAAAATGACCACTGTGTAAGCTAGAGGTATCCATGCCTCCAAAAATCTGGAGCAGTCCTTTTCCCCATACAATCAACAGATTAGAGCCATCAAGTAGACGTATGGCTCCCTTAATTTGGCCTTCAGTACCAGCCGGAGCTCTGGTTGGTGTACTTCTTATATTCTATCCACCATGAGTCCATCAGTCGATTAGTGTCGTGGCACTTGTAGAATTTCACAATGAAATCTATATTCAGTCGTTCCTCATGGTCTCTAAGTTTGTAATATTTATGTACATCCACCAGAAGGAACACTCTCCCCATTGTCATCATTAATCAACCATTTTTGTGTGTCTGTGTGGTCAATGAGCCACTTCGGGAGTTCTATGCAGAGGGACACTGGAGTTCTGCTTTCTACCATGTGCAGTTACGATCTTTAGATATTCGGAAAAAATTCATCATCGTGTGCTCTCACATCTGGGTCACTATGTAGGACGTATTTCGGGAATTATTCCCAACTGATATTCTTGAAGAGTTATCCCCAATGTGGGAGTACCACCTTGGCCCTGGTGCTTGCCTCTGTGTCTCCAAAGGACGGAGGTTGATTGGAAACCTTCTTTGTATATGTTTTAATGACTGGTTCTGGTCTTGGAGAAAATTATAATTGTTTTGCGGTCCTCGGAGAAGAGCCTTCTTCTACCTTTGGTTCTTTTAGCGGGTGGATGGCGGAGGCGCGGAGGGTGATGTGTTCTATCGATAATCTCAAATGGTTGTTTTTATTCACACATGAAGTAGCAACAAATGTGAGATTTGGAATTAATTAGTCCCTTAAATGCTCTGAATCTAAACGTATCTAGTGCTAAAATGTCCCATCATGTCGCTTTCTTAGTGGATGTATTGGGGATTAGTAATGGTTTATGGATGTTTTCGTTGATATCCTTCTGCAAAAAACCTTCGACACCAATTGATTTCATCGTACGGTGCTAACATGGCAAAAATAGCTTGGAGGTGTGACTTGGATTTAGGGGACCAAGAATGACTTGGGGTGAAGCAGGTCATATGTTTCTCCAATATAGAAAAGACACGTGGCGTTGAAGACTGGTGACTTAACTCACGAGTGTTAGTCATAGTCAGGACTTTCTTCAAGTTGTGTGTTCTAAAGTGAACCTGGGATTGCCGATACCGAAAAGGTATCGGGGGTCGGCGATCGAGGATAAACCTATCGCGTGTTTTTCTTTGGATTAGCTTCTTTGAAAACTCTCGATGCCAAAACTCTTCAAGAATCAGTTATTGTGGAAAAATCTTTAGCATGGTCGAACTGTTTGTCGTGATTTGGTCTTCTCCAATTCCGACAAGCGTGTCGAGGATCGACTATCGGCGATATCGTTTTTTTCTTCCTTAACATTTACTCCCTTCACCTTTTACCGATGTCGAAGGGGATAGGCTATCGACAACATCTATAGGTGATACTTTTCGTAAAACAAAATATTCCGTTCGCCTATGCCGGTGAAGATTGGCGCTCGACGACTGAGGTTTTCCGAGTGATTCTTTTACACCTCTTAATTCCTTCTGATGCCGAATTTTGGAGCACATCGGGTGAAGTTTTTTGGCTTTTTGATTCCTTATTTAAGTGTTAATCCTCTTTGATTCATGGGGTTTTCATAAGTTAGACAAACCTGAATAGATAACAAGAGTCAAGAGAACAAGAAAGAAAAAACATTTTCTCAAAAGGAAATCAAATTCAGGCAACGCAAAAATCAAGTGGTACCAAAAAAGTGAAAAATTGACATAGGATTTTTAGGGTGCATTGAGGGCTCAACAAATGGTGACTTATTGGGAAAAATCAGAAAATCCATTCCTTCCTCGGGCTCGACTAATGCAAAAGCTGATTAGGAACTTAACTAGTTTTCATCAGAGCTTCTTTTACCCTTGCATTCATAATTTCCCAGGTTGATGCATCTGGGTTTGCCAGTGGGGTTTTTTAACCTTTATTCCGCCTTATTTTCCTGTAACCTTGACTCGCACCCCTTTTTGACAAGATTCTAGTAGAACATTCACTGGTACTAAGCCTTTTAGTTACCCTTATTCATATGTTACGGTGCTGCTCCACTGCTAGCGAGCGTCCATAGCCCCGGCAAAGTCACCCCGACATCACAGACCTTGCTCTGCTGCCAACAAGTGTCCATATCCACGATAGAGTCAGCCCGATGTCACAGACCTTGCTCTACTGTCAGCGAGCATCCATAGCCCTGAAGAAGATATCTGCATACCCTCTCCTACTATGTGCTCATTTGATATAGTTGACTTTTATTTCGGCAGAGTGCCCTGAGCGAGTGGGAGAGGAGGATGTCTGTTGTTTGCAAAGAATGAGATCATTAAGGTGAAACTCACTATCTTTGTATCTGAGGTGCATGTATTCCTTTCCATCTTACCGTATTTCCCTTAAGGTTTTACCAAACCACTAAGCAGACACTTCCACATTTCTCCAAAGTTGTTCGTCTGCGCAAGTTAGATAGAGAATTCCTTGAAACAACCGTAGGTTCCTCAAAGTTTCTTATGTTTGTACGTGAGCGACAAGTTAGGAAGAGAGTTCGCTATGTCGCATGATTTAAGGTCAACCATTGTCTTGCTAAACACAATCTTTCAAAATCTCAGAAGCACAATCGCAAAAGATAAAACAAAAATGTATAAATGCAAAAGATAAATCGACACATCTAAAATAAACACAGAAGATTAATATATATATATATATATATATATATAATGAAAATAATTTTTGAGGGCTTGGCCATTCACTGGGAGAACGTCAAGTTCCACCCTTAGATTCTGTAGTCGATACATGCCCAACTCAATCTTCTCAGCCACCTGGAAAGGTCTGAGCCATAGATTCTGAAACTTAGAATGTTTTCCTCTAGGCTCATTTGCTCTGTCCCACTTTAAGACTAAGTCTCCTACTTCAAAATTCTTCTCTTTATCCTTATGCTTATCAAACCACATTTTAACTATCTGTTGGTGGGCTATGAACTTTGATTTAGCTTTCTCCCT
Organism: Picea mariana; assembly: GCA_032191745.1. Taxonomy (NCBI): domain Eukaryota; kingdom Viridiplantae; phylum Streptophyta; class Pinopsida; order Pinales; family Pinaceae; genus Picea; species Picea mariana. The sequence continues at coordinate 64,368 of JASDQU010439035.1, read as the reverse complement.
TTCTTCTTCTAGCATGAGCAAGGTGTCAATTCTTTGTTGCATGACTGATGAAGGCTATCCCCTGGAATCCTAAGCAAGTTGAAGAGATGGAAGATAAAGCTCGTTCGTGAGAATGGCTTCCTATCCATATACTATAAAGTATGGGGAATTTCCTATAGCTTCCTTGGGTGTGACTCTATCATCTCATAAAACATTATGAAGTGAATTATGCCAATTTCTCTGGTTGTCTGCAACTATTTTCTTTAATATTCTTACTAGGTTCTTATTAGTTGACTCTGCCACTCTGTTTCCTTGTGGATACTAGTTTGTGGAGTATCTAATTATGATTCCTTTGTCTAGAGAAAACTTTGTTAATAGGGTGGAAGAAAAGTAAGTTGCATTATCAAAAACAAGGACAAAAGGAATGTCGAACCTTGTGATCAACTGATGTTCTATGACTTGGATCACCACCTTTTCATTTACATGATTCAGAGGGATGGCCTCTACCCATTTTCTGAAATAATCTGTGGTGGTTAATATATACCTATGCTTTTTTGAGGAATTTAGTGTTATCTCTTCTATGATATATAACCCCCATTGCTCAAAATCCCTGGAAACAACCACTGGTTGAAGTGGGATAGTTGCTCTCTTTTCCCTCCCTGCACTTATTTGACACGTCTTACAGTTCCTAGCGTATGTGTGGGCGTCCTTGAACAGAGTAGGCCAATAATAGCCAACTCTCAGTGTTTTATGAACAGTGGTGTTTCCTGCAAAATGTCCACCTGCAGGGCCATCATGGAACTCCTTCAGAACATTTTCCACATCTTCATGTTTGAGACATCTTAAAAGTACCCCGTCATAATTAAGACAAAAGAGTACTAAATTTATGAGGCGATACTGTGTGGATTTTAGTCTGAGGGCTCTCCTTTCCATAGGTTTTAGGTTTTCTGGGCACGTCCCATGATGCAGGAGATAAGTCAATTTCTCATACCAAGACTCTTGCCCTGGGGAAATGTATGAAGCTTCACCACACCATAATTCCATTTCATTCTCACATCCGAGGTCTTCATTTACTTGGTCTTGAGATTTGACCGCTAGTTTGCATAACCCTTGTCCTTTAACTAGCTTAGCAGGTTTTATATCTAGATAAAATTCTTGGACTAATGCCATCGATTTTCCTCTTATTTCCCCCATCTCTTGTTGAGGAAACATGGATTGGACTGCAGGGTGAGGCATGATGACTTTGGTATGGTTATTGAGGATGCAAGATCTGAAATGTTTTACTGCTTTGTAAATCGCATAATCCTGCTTGTCTATAGGAGGACAATTTAGTTCGACACCTTGGATATTAGTTCTCATGAATGACACCGGGGCCTCATTGTTGTCATCATCCATCTGAGTTAATATTGTGGCTAATGATTGGTCAGAGGCGAAAGTATAGAAGAAGAAATCTTTGTTGAAATCGAGACTTCGCAACACTGGGGCTTGAGAGATTTCAGTTTTAATATTGCTGAAATCTTTCTTTCATTCATCATCCCACTTAAAATTAGCATCCTTATGAATCATTTTTTGTAGGGGTTTGATAGTTTCCGCGAAATTGGGGGTGAATTTCCTCACAATTGATTTTCCCGAAGAACGACTGCA
>JASDQU010439035.1:14962-32910 GCA_032191745.1 Picea mariana | reverse complement strand
TATATATATATAAAGTGTAAGCATGAAAAATCCACAGATTCGTACATACCTGTGAAACTTGCTATACCTAGTTATTTGTTACTCATGGGATCTTTGCATCTTTTGAACCGCTTGTTTTGCTTCTCTGGATGCTCTGAAAATCCTTTGCACATAGAATGGTTTCGCTTACAATGGCTCAAGAGAATTTAAATCGAGGAAGAACTTACCTTGTCGTATCAACCATTTGATCCGGGTGATGAGTGGAATTCAAACAAATCTGCCACCGAATCTCTACTACTTAAATTCATCGTGGGTTGATGGCGGAGGCGTGGAGGGTGATGTGTTCTATAGGTAATCTCAAACAGTTGTTTTGATTTTCACACGAAGTAGCAACTAATGCGAGACTTGGAATTAATTAGTCCCTTAAATGCTCCGAATCTAAACGTATCGAGCACTAAAATGTCCCATCGTGTCGCTTTCTTAGTGGGCGGATCGGGGATCGGTAATGGGTTATGGACGTTTTTTGTTGATATCCTTTTGTGAAAAACCTCCGACGCCAATGGATTTCATCGTACAGTGATGACGTGGAAAAACTGGCTCGGAGGTGTGACTTGGATTTAGGGGACCAAGAATGACTCAGGGTGAAGCTGGGTCAAATGTTTCTCTAATATAGAAAAGACACATGGCGTTGAATACCGGTGACTTAACTCATGAGTGTTATTCAGATTAAGGACTTTCTTCAAGTTGTGCATTCTAAACTGAACCTGGGATCATCGATGCCAAAAAATGTATCGGGGGTCACTGACTGAGGATAAACCTATCACGTGTTTTTATTTGGATTATATTCTTCAAAAACTCCTGATGTTGAAATTCTTCGAGAATCGGTGATCAGGGAAAACTCTTTAGCATGGTCAAAATGTTCATTGTGATTTGGTCTTCTCTGATTCCGACAAGCGCATTGGGTATCATCTATCGATGATATCATTTCTTTCTTCCTTAATGTTTACTCCCTTCACCTTTTACCGATGTCGAAGGGGATCGGCTATCAACGATGTCTGTAGGTGATACTTGTCGTAAAACAAATTCTTCCTTTCACCTATGCCGGTGAATGTTAGCGCTCGATGACTGAGGTTTTCCGAGTGATTCTTTTACACCTCTTAATTCCTTTCGATGCCGAATTTTGGAGCACATCGAGTGAAGTGTTTTGGTTGTTTGCTTTCTTATTGAAGTGTTAAGCCTCTTTGATTCATGGGTTTTTCATAAGTTAGACAAACCTGAATAGCTAACAAGATTCAAGAGAACAAGAAATACAAAACATTTTCTCAAAAGGAAATCAAATTCAGATAGCGCAAAAATCAAGTGGTACCCAAAAAGTAAAAAATTGACATAGGAATTTTAGGGTGTGTTGAGGGCTCAACAGAATTTTGTAGGGATGGACATGTTTTCTTAATGGTTATACTATATCCCTTCAATTATTACTAATTGTGTATTTAAGAAAATAATAAATTATCTGGCCTATACACGTAAATGACTAAGCCCTGTGGTGGCTCAAGTTAAAATAAATGAACTGTGAATTGTCGACTTTGGGCATAACTTCACGTGTGCATGTCGACACTCCAGTCGTTATGAAGGAAGGGGTTGATCAAGCTCAAGAGAGATAGTGCATGTGTGCACAAAGCTTCTATGAGGTGAGTAGAGATCGAGAAACCCCCCCCCCCCCNTCAAGTTATAGAGTTGATAGATGAGCGTAAGAGGTGCGTGAAGGATTTCTCTAAGCCTTAAGTTCAAGAGAATTAGCAAAAAATACTTAAGTATTTAAGGAGTTGAAAAAAATCAGGTAGAATAGTGAGTTTTGAGACCCTGAAGGAGAGATCCTTTCATTTTAAAGACGAATAGATAATATTAGTTCGGGAGGAGCTGAATTTCTTCAAGATTGTCGGATATGGAGAAGCAACATGGGTGCTAACCCTTCGATCCCTTCAGACTTTGAGGGTCCGACAAATTGAGCATATGTGTGGCACAGGAGGTGAATCTCTCGAAGTCCCAAAGTAAATATGGGTCATAGATCTGTAGATGCTCGGGAACTATCTCGACCGTTGGATATATGTTATAGTCAACCTGACATTGACCACTTCGGGAAGATAGAGGTTTGGTAATACCAAAACCCCCAAAGTACCGAAGTTGATGTGGACCATGGATCTAAGGATCTTTCAGGATCCCTCATGACCGTTCGATCATGGGGACGCGAGTATTAACGTCGAGATCATGTGGGATCCCATGTGTCAAGTGACGAGGTTGTCAAGTGTCCCTCTCGGAGTGGCATGCATTGGGACCCAAGGGACCCTTAAATAGAATTTACAAGTCGTAGATCTCTAGGGTCGTGTTCATACCCTCAAATCATCAGATTGAGGTCGTGGTCAACCCAATGTTGACCGACTCCGAGAAAAAAGAGGACCTTGCATCGCAAAACTCTCAAAGAGTCAAAGTAGATCTGATTCATCCAATCCAGAGGGACAGGTTTCTTAAGATCCCGTACTCTAGAGAGAAGTCACTATGGGAGGACTGAAGTGTGAAGAAACAAGGATTTTCGAAGGTCAAAGTCCCAAAGTCATCCTAGTCGTTCGTTGGAAGGGACACATGGCAACAGATCTACTATTTTGGAGGAACTCACTATGGGATAAAAGGGGATCTGTTAAACAAGAAATTTTGAAGGTCGGAGATCTGGATTTCACCTAATTCATCCGACAGCTGAGGACATGTGTCAACAGATCTTCTATTTCGAAAGATAGCCACTTCGGAGGAAAGTGGGGTCATGCAAGTTAATAACTCTTGAACGTCAAAGTCCCAAAGTAGATCACAGTCATTGATTGGGAAATATGTGTGGCATTTGATCTGTAACTCTAGGACAGAGTACTTCGGAGGATAAAGGTGTTAGAGTGCTTGAAACTCCCGAACATCGAAGTCCCTAAGTAGATCACAATCATTTATCGGGGGAGATGTGTGGTGCTCAATCTATAACTCTGGGTACGGAGTACTTCAGAGGAGAAAGGCGTTGGAGTGTTCAAAAATTCCGAACGTCGAAGTCCCAAAGTATATCACAATTGTTGAATGAGGGATATGTGTGGCGCTCGATCTATAACTCCAGGTACAAAGTACTTCAAAGGAAAAAGGCATTGGAGTGTTCAAAACTCTCGAAATTTGAAGTCCCAAAGTAGATTATAACCGTCGATCACAAGGGACGCGTGGCACTCGATTTGTAACTCCAGGTATGGAGTACTTCAGGGAGAAAATATTTGGGAGCATTCAAAACTCCTGAATGCCGAAGTCTCAAAGTCAATCAGGGTCTTCAAAATCTATGAGGACACTCAACGTCATATTGTAAACTTCAGAGATTCGCTACTTCGGAGGATTCGCATAGTGGTTCTCTTCACACCTGTTGTATTGGTGTCTGGTCATACCCCGTGGTCATATGTGAGTATAGATGGATGGAAGAACTCGAATAACTTCGGAGAGGCTACCTGTAAGCTCTGAGCTCGGTTCAGAGCATGGATACCATGACTAGAAATCTATGAAAGAGAGGAATGGGATAGAAACCTCGAATGGGGGTTTTGATTCTCCTAAGAAGAGTGAAATTTTGGCACCCCCACCATGGGTGTGTTACAAATTGGTACCAGAGCATGGCAACAACAGTTGGCCTTCTTGGGCTCATGCACAATTCGTATGAAAATATTTCTAGAGAAATTTAAAGGGTAAGACCCTATCTTACCACATTCTTAAGGGTATTAGAAAACCTCTACTAAAGAGAGGAATGAGTTTGGAGACCATTCCCTGAAAAGGGAGACCATGCATAGCTCTAGGGTTTCAAAATGAACTGAGAAACAAATTTTTCTTTTGGATACAATAATTTTTGGGCAAGGTTTTTCTAATCAAGTTGATAAATGGAGTTGTATAAATATAAAGTGATTGAGTGAGAAATCACAGCAGCCTCCCTTTCTTGGTGGATAGAAAATTGATCTACCAGATTTATTGCGTAGTTCTTCAGCTTCCCCTTCTTCTGTTCTAGTGGGCTCTGAATGCTCTTTGTCGGTTAGATCTACCTCTTCTCCACTATAGAAACGTTCTTCTCCATAGTTTTTCTTAAGCAAATTCTCGAGGTGAGAAAATTCTCGAGGTGAGCTCCTTGGAATACTTTCCCACTACGCGTATACATTGCTTCTGTGTCACTGTCATTGTCCGAGATCTTGAACATTAGCCTTCTCAAGTCCAATCAATATACTGTATCTTCAAGATGTGGTTTTCATGCAAGAGCATATTGATTCTTAGCTTCAAGAAGTGCAAAAATTTTCCTCTGGGTCCCTTGAAAAAGTATCTCTCATCTTGACTATACGATTATGTTCTGTCAACAACAAACTCAGTAATATACCCTCTGATGGTACTATCAAACCAGTGATCTACTTCTCTGGATATAGCATTGTCGACACTCTTGACCTTCTGGATCAATGCTGGTGTCCAAACCACAGGGGGTCTAGATCTGATTTCAAGCTGTTTGTTAGCTAACCTAGCCAACCACTCATGTAACTCCTGATGGATTCCCCCAAAGAAGATCTCGTGAATGTCGGTGAATATGTATCTTTGTAGCCAATCTTCAGTGCTTATTTTAGGGTTGTTGTTCTATTCTTTAGCGAAGTCCTTCTCTTGATCCTCTACCCACTTCTGGATCTTCATCTTCGATGGGAACCACCTTGACATTCCCTTAAAAAGATCCTGGTCCTGGTAACAAAACCATTTGTTGGCACAGGGGCAGACCCAGGGTTCAGCTCCAAGAATGCACAAACAAGCCCTAGCTACTGTCCCTTTCAGCAACACCTGCGAAGTAGATGCAGTCTCACCTGAAGCAGCTATGAGGGGTTTGCAGGATAGAGATGTCTACAACCAGGGGAATATCAAGTGGTTCTTATTGCAACAACAACATAACATGCATTTATCATTAAACTAGCTAGATCTTTCTTTCACAACTATAGATCTGATCTAATGCAATAATGCAGATAACAATATAACAACATCAGAGCTCAAGGCATCAATCACACACACAACAACAGATGTACGTGGTTCACCCTCTCTCTAGGGATACGTCCACAGAACTATGCTTGTGATATATTAAGGTAAAGCTTACAGTTCTGATCTGCGCTCTTGGCCAGCAGATCCTCTCTCTCTGTCTCTCTTCCCTCCTGTGCACCTAGATGCAGGACTTGATCTTCACACCCAGCTGAAGATCTTACAATCCCAGAAGGCTCTCTCTCTCAACACTTCTCTCCCCCAATACAATAATATCTCACCCAATAATAGAGCTAGATCAACAACAATATCATACCAATACTCAATGACCAACCCAACCCACATTCTCTTGACCTTTATTTATACATTACAATACCTCACCGACAGCCTTAGGTCGAAACCTAGGTGCCAAAACCCTAAATACAAAAACCCTAGGTCAACTTGACCCTCTTTTTCCAGGCTTCTCCAGCCTGTCTTTCCTTCCTTCTCGCGCGGTGTTCCAAAGCATCCAACGATGGATTTTCCCACTTTCTGATTCGTCCTTGATACCTCTCCCTTGCTAATATGTCATCCTCAATCTCCTCATCCAATGGCTTGATTTTACACACTTCGCTCCATCTTTTCTGTTATTTTGCTCGCTTCGACACAGTGACAGTCACTATGTCTCCCGCGAAGATTGATTTTTCCCTTTTCTTCCTTGTTCTTTGCTTCCCTCCATAACCCAGGGCCAACAGGCCCCCAACACTCACCTATGACTCGTCCCGAGGCACTTGAGATCTAATCCTATTATTTTTCTTTGACTTTTGACTACGCAGTGCAACCCTTTCTTTCTGCTTTATGCCTCCTTTCCATCCTTGTGCAAACTATCTTTTCTATGTCTGGCACCCAGTTTCAACTGCAATTGGTACCTGGACCCTTGTCTCCTTGATTCTATTGAGAGGTGCGAGGCAGATGGTTGTCATAGTACAAATTCAGTTGACTCCCATTCACCAAGCCTTCCTTCTAGTCTCCTTTCAATGTTTTCAGCTGCGCAACTCCACCTTCTATAACATAGACAATCTCATATGGTCTGAGCCAATGCATTCTGAACTTCCCAGGGTGTTTTATAAACTTACTGTCATATAACAGGACTAAATCACCTTTCCTGAATATCTTATTCTTGATGTGTCTGTCATGATAGGCCTTTTCTCGTTCCTTCTAAATTTGTTGATGGAAGCGTGCAATGAATCTGTCTTCTTCTAGTTTGGCTAACTGTGATATCCTCTCATGAATAACGTCAGTATCATCCATGTCTGTAAATGCAACAATCCTTAAGATTGGTACCAAGTACTCCATTGGAACAACAACTTCAAGACCATAAACCAACTTGAAAGGGGTCTGCATTGTTAATTTTTTGCAAGTGGTTCTATAAGCCCAGAGTACTGCTGGTACTCTTAAATCCCAATCGTCCCTATTCACACTGCAAATCGTTTTCAATGTTGTCTCCAAGATCTTATTGAATGCTTCAACCATTCCATTTGCTTGTGGATGATAAGGTGTGCTCTTCTGATGGTGGACTGCAAATTCTTCAGTCAGGGCTTCAACTATCTTATTGATGAAGTGTATCCCTTGATCACTCATAAGGAACTTAGGGCATCCAAACCTATTTATTATGTCATCAAATATAAAACGCGCAGCTGTAGCTATGCTATAGTCCTTGACTGCTCTTGCTTCGGCCCATCTAGTCAGGTATTCTGTCGCAGTGATAATATACCTTGCTCCTGTGCGCTTTCCTGGTGGGTTTATAAGTCCCACGAAGTCAATGGCCCATTTTTCAAATTCTTGTAGGGTCATCTGTGGTGTTAATGGCATCTCACCTCTTTGGGATGGTTTTCCAACTCGTTGTCATACATCGCATGCTTTGGCATATTTTTTAGCATCTCTGTGTAACGTAGGCCACCAAAGGCCAGCTCGCAGAACCTTCTGCGCAGTTGATTTTCCTACATAATGTCCTCCTGCAATGCCTTCATGAGATTCTTCAAGGATCATAGGGCGTTCTACCTCCATCACACATCTTCTTAGGATCTCGTCGGGTCCCATTTTATATAGCTGACCAGCTATGAGTGAAAAATCTGCAGCGCGCACCACTAGCTATTTTTTCTGTGGAATTGTGTATATGGTTGGAGCTATTCCTGTTGACAGGAACTGAACTATGTCTGTGAAGTGGTCATCAATATTTCTAATGGTGAGCAGTTGTGCATTTGGTAGTGTGTCCTCCAGACTAGTAGGTTCTTCATCATGCTCGAACCTCGACAAGTGGCCTAGGCCCTTATTCATTCTTCCTGGATTAACTATGATCTCAAAATCATATTCTTGAAATAGGAGAAGCCATCTACATATTATTCCCCCCAACATTGGCTTGTTGACTAGTTATTTCAGCGTGAAGTGATCAGTAAACATTTTAAAGTGTCATCCCAACAAGTAGTGGTGGAATTTCTGCAATGCATACACCATAGCTAGTCCCTCTCTCTCTGTAGTAGTGTAATTGATTTCAGTTGTGGAGAGCTTTCTGCTGGCAAATGCTAATGGATGATCAATTTCCCCTTCTCCGGGTTGTGCTAATACTGCTTCTAATGCAATAGAAGATGCATCAACATGCACATGAAATTCCTTGCTCCAATTAAGAAAGACCAGAATAGGAGTAGTGACCATCTTTTATTTCAATGTGTCGAAGCTCTACTGGAATTCGTTTGTCCACCCAAACTGACAATATTTTTTTAATAATCTCTCCATTGGTGCAGTAATCTGAGCATATCCTTTGATAAATTTCCTGTAATAGACAGTATGTCCTAGCACAGTGCGCAGTTGTTTGACTGATGTAGGTGGTGGTAAATCAACTATAATTGCAATTTTGGATGGATCCACCAACAATCCTTGCTCGCATACAATATGACCTAATAATACTCCAAATGGTGAGAAGAAGATGGACTTCTTCAAATTCAAAGCAATTTGACATTGCCTGCATTTATCCAGCATTAGCCTTAGACATTCGATATGATTTCTCAACAAACTAAAAATAGTCCAGTCATCAAAGTATGCTTCTAAAAGCTTATGCAAAAATTCTTTGAATGCTTCAACCACCACCCTGGAAAAGATGGCTGGGGCATTCTTTAGTCAAAATGGCATTACTGTGTATCGGTAGGACCCCCACTCTATGGAAAACGTAGTCTTATGATGGTCCTCCTTGGTGATGTGGATCTGATGGTATCCTGAAAACCCATCTGTAAAAGAGTATACTTCTTGGCCTCCCACGTTATCTAGCACTTCGTCTTTGAAAGGTGTAGGGAAGGGGTCATGTAGACAAGAATCATTCAGCTTCCTGAGATCTATGCAAATCCTGATCTCACATGTCTTCTTATCTTGCACTACCATGGGGTTGATCCACTCCGACTCTTCGACAGGTTCAATAATCCTTGGTTCCAGCATTCTGTTGAGCTCAATCTTCACAGTTTCCTTATATTTCAGGTTCAAAATGTAGGGTCTTTGCTTGAATGGCTTCATGTCTAGTTTCAAATGGATTCTCATTTCTCCCATAGGTTCTTTGATTCCCTTCATATCAGTGAACTTGGTCGGGAACAAGTCCTGATACTCATGCAATAATTTTGTTATTTTTTCAATCGTAGTAGCATCCCAGTAATCTCCGACATTGGCAAGCTTTGGTGTCTCCTTTGTCTTGATATTGACTTTCTTTATCTTTATCGGTTGTCCAATGAATGGAAGTTCCACTCCTAGACCTTCCACATCTCTCTGACCTTTTGTTTCTGCGATATTCACCTTCCTTGGATCATCGTCTTCATTGGCATTGATGTTGTAGCATGTCTGCAGTTTCTGGAGGAGCACAGTCCATTCATCCACTTCTTGCTCCAAGGGGAGGCCAGATGCCTACTGAAATACTTTCTATCTCACCATATGTAGTGCTTCATCTACATAAGGAAATTCACTATCAAACAAAAAGGTGGTTATAAAATTCTAGATCATACCTTCCCATTCTGAAGTGACAAGGCGCAACTCTGCTTGAAGGTACCAGTTAATCGGGGGGGTATCCAGCATATTGACAAAGTTGTGTACCCATTTTTCTCAAGGAATGTCACTCCAAGCCTCTTTGCAGCTTCGTACATGGTCCTTTGGGCAGCTTCGACCTGTGTACCATGCTTCACAACTTCCTTCTAGTGCTGAGAACCGCACTGTCATCAGAGTTCGGCATTGTGTCCAATCTGTAATATTTCTTTTATGTGTCCCCCACCATATTGTTGGTGTGGCTTTCATGGCCTCATCCATTGCCAACAGCCTCTGTTGTGTTGGTACACTTGTCTCAAATTATGATAAGAAGCTTTCTAGGGAGTTCAACCCATCAAATGTGGTTAGATTACTCACTATTGTGCCAATCCAATGAACTTCTCTGGTTAGCCTAGAACATATTCTTGTAGATATTTTGTACATCTGGTTCTACCAGTTCTCCAGTGCTTCTTCAGAGTAGGATGAACATGCACTGTCACTTCGCCAACTCAGATTTCCATCAGCTGTAGGGTTGATGTAATCTTGCTGTCTGGTTGTTAATTTGTAGATGTTTTCCAATTCAAATGCGTGGTTTTTTCTCTGGTAGGTTCTGTGTACCGTGGACCTTCATTTGGATCTAAAGGTGCAATGACCCTAAGGCCAGCTTTCTCAAATGTCATGCATCTTTTATTTAAATCAACAACAGTGGAATTGTTGAAGGCCCAATCAATTCCTAACAATACAGGGTAAGGGCAACTATCATCAACAATTTCAATTACCTCAAAATCTGCAAAGGTTCTTACTCCATCTATGTCCTCTGGGACATGCTCTAATCATCCAAATGGGCTGACATCTTACTGATTAGCCATGCAAAGCCTGATAGGGGAATATATCAGCTTGGGTTTTCCCATCAATACCCAAGTCTACTTTGTCATGAAATTGACTTATGACCCTAAGTCAAAGACCACATAGTCTATCTCATACTCTCTTATCTAAGCATTCAAGTGTAATTCTTTATTTGTCCTTCTCCTTTTTCCAATTCGGTGCACTACTCTATTCAGCCAGGGGTCTATTTTTCCTAGTTCATACTACTTGATTAAATCTTGAAATTCTTGTACAATGCCTTTATCTTGAATCAACATATACCAAGTGTGGAAGAATTCCATGAGTTTGCTTACGTCTTTCCATTCTGTTGGTGATGTAGACAAATCAAACGCTTGAGGCATACTGTATTCTTTGATTTCCGGTTGTCTCTTTGATGAATATCCTTGATCTCCTTTGAATTCTTTCCTTGTCTCCTCGAATATCTACCTTTCTTTCTTAGCATCGAACGTTGGGGTCTTTTATGTAGCTTTCCTGACTCCGTGGTCATTTTCAGTCCTTCCTTGGGTTGCTCTGTCTTCTCCTGTAGCAGCACCTCCTCAGGTAATAACAATGACTCTAGGGTCTGCTCCGCGAGGTTCATCATATATCAGTTGTACGTGTGGGTTCTGTTGGGGTCCTCGTTTTCCCTGAAGTTTAACCAGTAGCACATGGAATTCTTCTATGACATGCTTGAAGGAGTTACAGTAACTACAGGTTGTGTAGTGATTCTGAAAATCCCTTGCTAAATGCCCTGGTTGTGTGTATTTGTAACAAATTATTTGTCCTTGGCCTCGACCCATACCTCCTCCTCATCCTCATCCTCTGTAGCCACCGCTAGGAGTGAAATTTTCTCTCCTCGGAGAGTTGTACTGCGGAGTGTTTCCCTCTTGTTGTACTTCACCTTGAATATTGTATATGTCTCTCGACCTTTCATGCATGAGATCATAAGCTCTACAATACCAATCATCATGCCCCACTGATTTAAAGAATGTACAATACAAGTTTGTGGGTGTCTGGACATACTTCTGCATGTAATAGCACTCACCTGGGCAATGCCTATTTCCTCATACCTCGCACCAGGGTAGGTTAACTTTCTTTAAGAGGATCAGTGCCCATGATGCCAAGTAATCATGAAATAATGGATAGTGTTCCTTATCATGGCCTTTTGATTTTCATATTACACACTAGATATCATCCCTCTTTCTTCACATCCTCGACCTTTACAGACAAACTAGTTGACTGGCTCATGATCTGGCTAATGCCTGAGCTAGATTCTCCCATCGGTGTTGATTCAAGATTCATGGCGATCTCCAAAGCTTCTGCCTAAGATGCAATCTTTTGTTGAATCAAAGGGATTCTTATGGGTGGTAACAATGTAGTGATGAACCACTCTTTGTTCTGTTCGTCGAGGATCTGGAAAGTTAATCGGCCTGTCAGGGTCTTGAATCTCTCGTCGAACTCCCAAACAGGTTCTGCTACCTTTTTTTTAATCTCTTTTAGTTCTGTAATACATTATGATTCTAAATTAGGTTTCTTAAACTCTGCAATCAACGCATTCTTGATCTCATTCAGGGGCTTAGTTTGTGCCAGTCCTTGGACCAGTTTCATGTACTAGCTCAGTGCGCAGTCCCTTAGCATAGTGTTGAATTGGGTTCTCTTGATGGCTTCATCGGTGATACTTTTAATATTCCATACGACCTCGCATAGAAACCAATACTGATCTGGATCTTCATATCCATCTCCTCTAAAGATAGGGAGTCTCATTTCATCTGCCATAAAGCTGACTAGGGTTCTGGTAACAGTACTTTGAAGACTTGGTTCTGACTATTCTGACTGCTAAGTGTTGTTGGGACAACAGGAGGATTAACGTTACTTACCTCAGTAGTTCACACAGTTCTTGAGGTTTCTAGCTCGCGTTGGCACAGTTCTTCAACTTCCCCTTATTTTGTTCTGGTGGGCTCTGGATGCTCTTCGTCGGTTAGATCTACCTCTTCTCCACTATAGAAACCTTCTTCTTCGTAGTTTTTCTTAAACAAATTCTAGAGGTGAGCTCCTCGGAATACTTTCCCACTACGCGTATACCTTACTTCTGTGTCGTTGTCATTGTCCGAGATCTTGAACATTAGCCTTCTTAGGTCTGATCAATCTATTGTATCTTCAAGATGTGGTTTTCATGCAAGAGCATCTTGATTCTTAGCTTCAAGAAGTGCAAAAATTTTTCTTTGGGTCCCTTGAAAAAGTATCTCTCAGCTTGACTATATGATTATGTTCTGTCAACAGAAAAATCAGTGATATACCCTCCGATGGTACTATCAAACCAGTGATCTACTGCTCTAGATACAACATTGTCGACTCTCTTGACCTTCTGGATCAATGTTGGTGTCCAAACCACAGGGGGTCTAGATCTAATTTCAAATTGTGTGTCAGCTAACCTATCCAACCACTCATGTAACTCCTGGTGGATTCCTCCAAAGAAGATCTCATGAATGTCGGTGAAGATGTATCTTTGTAGCCAATCTTTAGTGCTTATTTTAGGGTTCTTGTTCTGGGCTTCAGCGAAGTCCTTCTCTTGATCCTCTACCCACTTCTGAATCTTCGTCTTCGATGGGAACCACCTTGACATTCCCTTAAAAATATCCTGGTCCCGACAATGGAACCATTTGTTGGCATAGGGGTAGACCCAGGGTTCAGCTCCAAGAGTGCACCAACAGGAAGCTGACTTGCATTAAACCATAAGTCTCAAATCGAATTACATAACCATATAACCAATGTTCTTTATAAAAACTTTACAATGTGGGAGTGTAGCTCGACCATCAACCCTCAAAAAATATCAAAACTACATACATATAGTCAAAAATTCTCCCAGCAGAGGCATGCTCAAGCTTCTCGTCCAATGTTGTACACCTGTGTCTTCTCAGTCAGATTGTGCATGCAGTCGCCTCTGTGCATGCCTTCCCCTATCAGACACAAGATCTCCTCTACTAGTCCTTTCTGGATTTCCATTTATGGGGTGAGACGGGGTCTCAACTACTATCTTTCTTCATTAACTTCCTTTTCTCAGGATTGAAACACGGCTTAATGCCCAGGGGGCGACCACACACTTCTCTCAGATAGGACACTATATAAACACGTGATTGCGAGGCCGCTCAAAGGTGGTTTGGGTTCACACCGCTTTTGAGCCCGCAATCCACCACCTTTTGCCATGTATTGCTTTTTGAAAACCATAGCTTCAGTTGTGGTACCGCTCAAGAAAATTATCGCCTGAGCACGTCACGTCCCCGCAATGGACTGTGGTCGTCGATCTTGTGATCTTGGGAGAAGATTTATGATCAATGGATCAAATATGACCTCTTTAGATCAATGGATCAGATATTCCCTTTTCTAATCGACTGTCAATATATGCTTTGGGACTTTAGGCTTCGTCCTTTATGATGGTGCTATACTTCGTACAATTTTGAAATCTTGAATACCCAGGGGCTGTTAATCTAGAATGCTCCTGGAATCTCCACCGCTGACAAAATTCAACCTGTCTGTTTGTATTTTAAGCCCAAAATGATCTTCTCTGCATGCTACACTTGGACACTTCCTCTGCAGATCACGAACTTGGATGACCTACTTCCCTTGAAAACTATATGTGATAACATTTGGCTCCACAGGGGATGGCATGCTCTCTGCGAGCTACCAAGAACAAGTAGTTCCAGTCACCTTCTACATTGGACTATGGAGTCATGCTAAAAAAACATTCTGCTAAGGATTAAAGGTCGAAAAGAACACTATCCTTAAAACAAAAGAAAAATATATGGGCTCCGAAGGAGCTTATTTATGTACATTCTTATACTAATTGATTTTTTACATAGTGCTAGGTGAAAGAAAACTTCCACCATAGCCATTCAAGTAACTTCCTAACTGGAAGCTCCTTCACTCTGTCCATGATTAGTAATAGATGATGGAACTGTGGAAGTAGAGTGGTTACATCCTTCAACTTTCCTCCTAATTCTTAGGTTAGGATAAATATAAGTGGCTTCAAAACATGAAGGAAATAAAACTCCATGTATTGCTTCACAGGGTCATAGGCCAAGCGACAAACTCCAGAAAATTTATAACAGGTAGCCTGCTCTATCACACAACTTCTCACACATGGCTAAATATCTCTGGTAGGAACAGGTGGATGAGAGGCTAATGCAGGTTGACTGATCTCAGACGATGGCTTCTCACTTATAAGCTTTGGACATGAGATAAACTGCCCCTTCTGTTGCTCCTTTTCTTCTTTGTCTTCTTTGAAAACATCTGCTAGCTGAGAGAAAGAATTCTCTTCATGTGTATCCAAGGATTTCCCTTTTTCTCTATCATGTTGCTCTTGGTACGATCTTTTTCTTTCATAAGAAGACTAGCAGCCTATGATTTCTTCTTTTGAATACTCTTCAGGGGTAGGTGAGCACATAACTATTTTATCTTGCAAAGAGTAAAGAGAAAGATCTTGATCCCTTTCTTCAACCATTTCTTCTTTTAAATCTCAGACAATAGGTGTACTACGAGTGAAAAATAATGCATCCATAGTTACACCATCATCAGTGCTATCATTAATCATATCTGGAAGGACTTCTTCTTGGGAAATAGAGAGAGAAAATTTTTCATCTGTATTTGCAAAATACTCACTTTCATCCTTGCTTTCCCTCTCAATCAGATCTTCACCAGACTCATCACATGAGGAACACTCTATCGTTTGCAGAATGTGGAGTGAAAACCTCTTACAACAGTCATCAATAATAAGATGAGCTAGGTAAATCTTCCTATAATACGAATTAAAAGCATCATGAAAATCCTTCAAAGATTGGATACTAGCAGTAGGGAGAGATAGACACCATCCAAGAGCATCTTCTTCTAAAGAAAAAATGAACATCTTGATCCAGACATCCTTGTGAAAGAAGCCATGTTCAAGCATGCATACATGAAATTTTAATAAGTGTTCACCGGGATGGTCATGCTTGGTTCCTCTAAATATCGTAAGATAATCATGCCATTCATTTATAGCTGGCACTGGATGTGGATAACCAGATATGGCTAAGAAATTGAGAGGGGAAAAATTCTGAGCCAAGATAGTCGAGAGATGTGGCTCCTCCTTTTTTCCTTCAAGGCTCTCCCCAAGATCAGTTTCACACTTACTATAAACAAGAACCATGGAAGAGCTCTCCTCTTCGTCATCTTCATTGGGATATCCATCAAAAGTTGTTTTTTCTTGGTCAGTATCCAACATCACTTCTTCATCATAAGCAGGGCTGCCAAGAACATATGTTTCCAGGACCGGAATATCCTCTGCATTTTCTTCGTAAGTGCGGCAAGAAAAATCTACCTTTAATTTCGCTATACTTGTAGAAATCTTGTATCAGCTCCATTAGCTCCTTCGAGGGATGTCCCTCATCCTCAGAACTTTCGAAAGAACGAACTTTGTCATGAACATCATCTCTATAATTCTCACAATAGTTATGATAGAATAACTCAGAGGAATAATACTTTTGACAACACCTATTGAATGTTGCATGAAATTACCTTAGGGAGGAAATAATAGCAGGGGTAAGGAATGATACCATTCACGAGCATCCCCTATTAACGAGAACATGGACATTTTTAATAATATATCCTCATGATGTATATCCCACTGATGCATGAGTTCATGAAACTCACGAAGATGTTGAGCAAGGTTGTCCTCTTTACACTCTCTAAATATGGGAAAATAATCTCCCCATTCATCCATAGTAGGGACAACATTAGGAAAACTAGAAACAATAGAAAAATCAAAAGGAGAAAACCTCTGAGCCAGGATTTTGTCCATTTTGAACTAGTGGAGTCGCTAATCGATTCTTTAATCTTGGTGTCACCAGGTGAAAGACATGTAGTAAGAGTGTGTCTGGTCTTTGTTCACCATCAAAGACCAGATATGATCGTTGTGTTCTCCCAAGGGCTACCAGGTGTAGCCAAAATCATCCACACTGAAACAGTAGAGTTGAGACAGTGGATTCGCCTCAGTGGAGTAGCCAAGTGCAAGCGCAATCTTCAAAGGTTCTGATTTCTGATGCACCTTCAGAATCAAAAGTTCATTTTTGTTCTACCCAGGGAAAATATTCAATTCATCCCCAGCAATGACACCAGAAATGTTAGCACCAGAAGTCACTTATGGATTGCAGCAGAGGTAAGCCCAGAACCCATCATTTTATGTGTCACAATGAACAATTTTAAAGGGGTTCGAATGGAGGCAGGCTCAGGATAATATTGTTTTAACTCAGAAAACTGGACCAGCATGCACCCACAAATGAGGTCTTGATTCAAATTTAGTCAGTAAGTTGTAGTAAGGGTGAGCAGGAGGAAGAAATTGAGGAGAAAATGAAAGGTCTTTTCTGGACAATAGGTCTTCCAGCATCCTAAGGAGGAAAAACTCAAAAAACAAGATCTTCTTAGATTCAGAGTTTAGGAGACTGAAAACGCTATAGCTGGGCTCTAATCTAACATCCATTACAACTAAGTCATAAAAATCCATGTGAATCCTTCAATCATGAACATTCAGTATCAAAGGACATAAAGCATGGAAAAGGGAAGCTGAATTTCATTAAACCATAAGTCTTAGATCGAGTTACATAACCATATAACCAATGTGCTTTGTAAAAAAATTACAATGTGGGAGAGTAGGTTGACCATCGACCCTCACAAAATATCAAAACTACATACATATACTCAAAAATTCACCTAGCATAGGTGTGCTCAAGCTTCCAATGCTATATGTCTATGTCTTCTCAGTCGGACTACGCATGTAGTATCCTCTATGCATGCCTTCCCCTATCAGACGTAATCTCTCCTATGCCAGTACTTTATGGATTTCCATTTATGGGGTGAGACGAGGTCTCAAATGCCACCTCACTTCATTAACTTCATTTTCTTAGGATTGAAACGCGGCTTAATGCCCAAGGGGTGGCAACACTCTACTATTGGATAAGACGCTATATAAATGTGTGATTGTGGGGCCACTCAAAGGTGGTTTGGGTTCACACCGCTTTTGAGCCCGCAATCAACCACCTTTTGCTACGTATTAATTTTTCCAAACCACGGCTTCAATTGAGGGACTACTCAAGAAAATTATCACCCGAGCATGTCACATCCACGCAATGGACCGTGGTCATCGATCTTGTGATCTTGGGGAAGGATTTATGATCAGCGGATCAAATCTTCCCTCTTCAGATCAGTGGATTAGATCTTCCCTTTTCAAATCAACGGTCAAGATCTGCTTCAGAACTTTGGGATTCGGCCTTTCTCATGGTGCTATAGTTCGTGCAATTTTGAAATCCTGAATACCAGGGGGCCGTTAATCTGAAATGATCCTGGAATATCCACCGTTGACAAAATTCAACCTATCTGTTTGTATTTTAAGCCTGAAATGAGTTTCTCTGGATGTTGCACTCGGACGCTTCCTGTGCAAACCACGAACTTAGATGACCTGCTGCCCTTGACAACTTTATGTGATAACATAATGATATCTTAAGGGGAATGCACTCCATTTCCTCAGGAAAGACGAGTATAAATAAATGAAAGAGTAAATGAGAAAGGATGGTCTGTGTCAGGATACGAGACAAACAATTATTCCTTGAGGATCATATAAGAATGAGTTTGAACAATCATGAGTTGACTAATTTTAAAATAGAGATGTATGTAGTCTGTGAAATATACCCATGGAAAATACACACAGACTTTTTATTATGCATATGGTTAAGTACATCATGGATGTAAGTTAACAAAACCAAGATATGTATGGATACATAATTTGTGTGCATGAAAAAGATGCATGTTTATATTCCTTATGGAATATTTGGTAAGCAACTAAAGCTAACTCAAGGTTGAGGCCATCACATATAGTGATGGATGTGCAATAAGGAATTTGTGTGTTGAGGGAGTTCCCTGTGGAGGAACTGTATAAAAACTCTGTCAGGAGGCGAGAGTCACAACCTTAATAACTACTGAAAAACTATGCA
>JASDQU010439035.1:0-14635 GCA_032191745.1 Picea mariana | reverse complement strand
CACTGGAGTTAATGGATCAAACACAATTCGTTTGATGGTCGGGGATCATTGCGGAGAACGAAGGTGAATTTAACGGACGTGATAGCTCATGGCCCACAATCAACCAACGTCGTTGATCTCGTTGGGGTGAAATATCAACGACCACGATTAGACAGAGTCGGGTGAACATTTTCCATATTGGGCCCTACAATCACTATGAATCGTCGATCTGTGAATAGAGATCGATGGTTGGGAATCATTCTAGAACATGAAGGTGAAGTTAATGAGCGTGCTAGATCACGACCCACAATCAACCAATGTCGTTGATATCGGTGGGGCGAAGAATCAACGACCATGATTAAAAGAGTTGGAAAAGAAATTTTGGATTGCAGATATTGAACTCTTTGATAAAGAGTGAGCATATTGGGATTTCACAATCACTGTGAACCGTCGATCTGTGAACGATTGGTGGGTGAACCTGCAAGGAACCCACATGTTAATGTCTCTTGAAAATCGTACTGTCATTAGGTTCTGTGGTTGAGTTTAGCACATCAAAGCTCTGTATCAACCTAAATTCTCGGTCAAACACTTCTGTGTTGGAATTATTGTTATTATCTGGAAATCATGTGGTTAAAATTGATCGAGGGATAAGATCGACGACCCTTGATCATTGCGAAGATTTCATATGCACACAGGTTAACGTCAAGACCTGTACCCATAATTTTAATTCAATATAGCATTGTTTTGAGTTTAGGATCCGATCGCAGATCAAACGACCCATATTCATTGCAGAGATCGCAAGAAGAATTAAACCACGATCTAGTTGAATTTTTGCAATCCCTTGTAGCCATTGGATCTGGGGGAAGACGGATCTACACAGTCAAATTGCAGACAAGGGGTTTAGCCAGGATCATAGCACCCAAACACGAGAGATGAAAGGGTAGCGTATGAAAAGAATAGAGATGAGGTCACAGCTCTCGATCACATGGAGAGAAAATGCAGTTCCTCCGGGCCAGTCAAGGAAGATAGAGTTTAACACTCTACATTAGATTGTGGTCATGAGGAATGGGTCTAAGGGAATAAAGGTGTTCATAGCTAGCACATTGCATGGAATTTCTTGAGGAAATGCATGTTTGCATGAAAGGGGGACCTTCCAAAAATTTTACGTACATTATATGGATGTCAAAGGAATGCTTAAAGACATTCATGTGAAACCTGGAGTTTCATGAATGATGATTTTAGGGCTATGATAAATCCAGAGAAGAAAATATGGTTTTGCTAAAATAATAAATATGGACAAAGAATCCATATGTAATAAGTTGGTTGAATTCAAATGCACCTTGGTTGGAGTGCCTAACCTGAAAAGTGATAACCTGAAATCGATGCAAGGGTGCATTGGGTATGAATGTGGCCATGAATGTTGACACATTGATTAAAGTCAATTGATATCTGAATTTCATTTTGAAAAGTTGATATACTGAACTGATGTATGTGTAAGGAATGAAATTTAGTTTTTCTTTGTATCATCAAATATATAAAAGTGATTTGATTGTTAGCATGAACAATTTAAGAATTGTTTGTGATAATAATATAAAGGTGCAGTGAAAATATATGTGCATGGGAAACTAACAATTTGTTTGGCTGAGGAAATTTGACTTGCAGGAAGGAAGAGTCTTGGATATGGCAATGTTGTAAGCCCATAAGGAAGACCGATTGCTTAATGAGATAAATTACTATGGAGAGGAAAGTACCATGCTTGTGAATCTGGTTCTGTACAAAACAGATCTGAAAATAAATGAAGAAATTGAAAAATTTGTGGGTGACAAATTTGCAATAAAATTTTGAAATTTAGAATTGTGATGATGTCTCATGAAATTTTGTATGCCTGTGATAGAGGTTAGAAGAAAATATATGTCTAGAAAGGATGGATGAAGGATATCTAGTTGAAAATCATGAAGGAGACCACTGTTGAGCCATGAGAACCCTGTGGTAAGCCATGATCACTTGGAATATGTTGTGTCGAGGTAACACAGGCCGGAGGGACGCCTCGACAGAGCAAGTCTGAGGGATGCCTTGACTGTAAGGCTCGATAAATTCTTTGGGATTCTTCTTGTCTGAGAAAACCTTGGCAAGGCAAGATGGATCGCCCAAAGAAATTTATAACAGAGAATTTGATGCGTGAGCCTGGGCCTGGAGGGTGAGTGACCACAAGGAAGAGGAGACTCTGATAGTTTTTGTAAAATATTGATTGAGATCATGCACACAATGGGTATGTCAAGGAAAAACAATGATCCTGGATAACAAGACAACCATGTGGATACAAATCAACATACTGCACAGATAAGTATTGTGCTAGATTATGAATTTTTCCTAGAAATTTTATGCAACAGTAAAATGTTTTCACATTAGACTATGATTAATGTGCTTGTTGTCCAAGAATTATTGAAGGTAGGAGACGAATATTGAGAGTATGAAAAAGCACCTAACTGAGAAAGAAGTTCAATACTTCGGAAGTGGTTGAATGAGAAATGCATGACAGTGTTACTAAGAAATAACACCAAGGACGACGTTCCTTTTAAGGGGGAGGGTATTGTAACACCCCGTTTTCCCCCAACTTGTAATTAATTGTTAATTAGGATTACCATGTTGTGGCATAGGAACATTGTAAATGTATAATTGTTTAATTGCCAATAACTGACTGTGGGGGTGAAGCCTTGAAAGTACTATCCATGATATCACTAGAGGAAAGAATGTGAGAATGATAAGAGAAAAGTTAATAAGAAAAGGACATGTGGTTGAACCCTCAACCACCCCCATGAATAGAAGCATGGTCTAGCTGCAAAAGGTCATGCCGAAGTACCATAGGGTCTTGTGGACCCAGACCAGACCCGGGGTTTCTTTCTGACAGAAGGAACCAGATAGGAGGAATGTGCATGCAAGGAAGGCAAGAGGATATGAAGAGAAGAGTGGATAATGTGAGGAACAATGAGCAGCAAACAACAAGTCGAAGGCCAAGAGATTGATGCAGAGAAAATATCTGATAAACCTCATCAAGTCTATGATAGAGACGGATATCTCTGAGAGTATGCAGAGAATGAGACTTGAGCTGAAGGTCGCGAGCTTAATGCTAAGGAAGCATCCGATAAACCTCACAAAAGATGTGAAAGAGAAAGGATCGATGATAATTGGCATAAATTACCTGGTGATATCATGGCTTGGCACCGGGGTGGCCAGAGTGATAATAATGAATTCCTATGAATCTATGGCTCGGTGGAAGGACAAACACCCACAGTCAGTTAGTTGGCCACTACCTGTAATAGATAAGTGATCTATTATTATGTGTGTTTAAGAGGTAACTATGAATTAAGGTTGGATATTCTATGAATGTTGCAGGGATGGACATGTTTCCTTAATGGTTATACTATATCCCTTCAATTCTTCTTAATTGTGTATTTAAGAAAATAATAAATTCTCTGGCCTATACACATAAATGACTGAGCCCTGTGGTGGCTCAAGTTAGAATAAATGAACTATGAATTGTTGACTTTGGGCATAACCTCACATGTGCTTGTTGACACTCCCAGTCGTTCTAAAGGAAGGGGTCGGTCAAGCTCAGGAGAGGTAGTGAATGTGTGCACAGAGCCTCTATGAGGCAAGAAGAGATCGAGAACCTCCCCCTTTAATTTCTAGAGTTGATAGATAAGCGTAAGAGGTGCGCAAAGGATTTCTCTAAGCATTAAGTTCAGGAGAATTAGTGAAAAATACTTAAGTATTTAAGGAGCTAACAAAAATCAGGTAGAATAGTGAGTTTTGAGCCCCTAAAGGAGAGATCTTTTCGTTTGAAAGACAAATGGATGAGATTAGTTCAAGAGGAGCCAAATTTCTTCACAATCGTTGGATCTAGAGAAGGAACATGGGCGTTAACCCTTCGATCCCTTAAGACTTTGTGGGTCCAAAAAATTGAGCATATTCGTTGCACAGGAGGTGAATCTCCTGAAGTCCTGAAGTAAACCTGGGTCATAGATCTATAGATGCCCAAGAACTATCCCGACCATCGAATCTACATTATATTTAGCCCGATGTTGACCACTTCGAGAGGACATAGGTTTGGTAATACCAAAACCCCCAAAGTCCCAAAGTCTCGAAGTTGATGTGGACTGTGGATCTAAGGATCCTTTAGGATCCCTCACAACCGTTTGATCATGGGGATGCAAGTATTAATGTCGAGATCATGTGGGAGACCATGTGTCATCTGACGGGGTTTCTATGTGTCCCTCTCAGAGTGGAATGCACTAGGACCCAAGGGACCCTTAAATCAAAGTTACGAGTCGTAGGTCTTTGGGGTCGCATTGATACCCTCAAACCATCAGATTGAGGTCATGGTCAACCCAACGTTGACTGACTCCAGGAGAAAAGAGGAGTTTTCAATGAAAAACTCCCAAAGATCTGAAGAGCCGAAGTAGATCTGAGTCATCCAAGCTAGAGGGAAAGGTGTCATCAGATCCTGTACTCCAAAGAGAAGTCACTCTAGGAGGACCGAAGTGTGAAGAACCAAGGATTTCTGAAGGCCAGAGTCTCGAATTCATCCCAGCCGTCCGTTGGAAGGGATGTGTGGCAAAAGATCTGCCATTTTTTAGGAAGTCACTCCGGGAGAAGAGGGGATGTGTTGGAAAAGAAATTCTGAAGGCCGGAGAGCCAGAGTTCATCTGAGTCATTCGAAAGATGAGGAGAGGTGTCAACAGATATTCCATTTCAGAAGATAGCCACTTCAGAGGAAAGTGGGGACATGTGAGTTAAGAACTCCTGAATGTTGAAGTCCCGAAGTAGATCACAATTGTTGATCGAGAAAGAATCGTGACATTCGATCTATAACTACGGGTATGGAGTACTTCGGAGAAGAAAGGTGTTGGAGTGTTCGAAAATCCCCAAGGCCAAAGTTCTGAAGTAGATCACAATCATTGATTGGGGGAGACGCATGGCACTCGATATGTAACTCCGGGTACGGATTACTTAGGAGGAGAAAGGCATTGGAGTGTTCGAAACTCCCAAACACCAAGATCTCGAAGTAGATCACAATCGTTGATTGGGGGAGACACGTGGCGCTCGATCTGTAACTTTGGGTATGGAGTACTTCAAAGGAAAAAGGCATTGGAGTGTTCAAAACTATTGAACACCGAAGTCCCTAAGTATATTATAACCATCGATCACAAGGGACGTGTGGTGCTCAATCAATAACTCCGAGTATGGAGTACTTTGGGGACAAAATCCTTGGGATCATTTGAAACTCCTGAACGTCGAAGTCTCGAAGTCAATCAGGGATATCAAAATCTCTGAGGACACATGGTGTCGGATTCTAAACTTCAAAGATTTTCCACTCCGGAGGATTCACGCGGTGGTTGTCTTGGAACATGTTGTATTGGCGTCTGGTCATAGCCCATGGTCAAATGCGAGTATAGATGGATGGAAGAACCCGAAGAACTTGTGAGAGGCTACGTGTCAACTCTGAGCTCGGTTCAAAGCATGAAGACAATGGCTGGAAATATATGAAAGAGAAGAATGGTATAGAAACCTCGAATGGGGGTTTGGATTATCCTAAGAAGAGAGAAATTTTGGTGCCCCCACCATTGGTGTGTTACAAATTGGTATCAGAGCACGGAAACAACACTTGGCCTTCTTGGGCTCATGCACGAGTCATATGAAATATTTCTGGAGAACTTTAAGGGGTAACACCCTATCTTACCGCATTCTTAAGAGGCTTATAAAACCTCTACTAAAGAAAGGAATGAGTTGGGTGACCATTCCCTGAAAAGGGAGAGCATGCATAGCTCTCAGGTTTCAAAGTGAACTGACAAACAAATTTTTCTTTTGGATATAGGAATTTCTGGGCTATGCATGAAATAATATAGAGTGATTGAGTGAGAAATCACAACAGTCTCCCTTTCTTGGTGGATAAGAAACTGATCTACCAGAGTTCTTGTGGGAGGAGGAGAGTGGCTTCCATCTCTGACTGTGCTGAATAGAAGGAAGAATTCTAGGTGTAATGGTCAAGATCGATCTTAACCTAAAGATACTTTGGATTTCTGAACTAGGATACTTAGTAACTAACATAAATTGAAATTGCATTTGGGCTCTAAGGGAATAGTCCCAATGGTATTAGACATTAAATTGTTAAAATTAAGATAAAATGGTTGAATGAATGTTGATCATGAATGTGGTAAAGGAAGTGTTGGGGCTCTTCTAGAAGCCATTGGGTCAGATTGACATCCTGTAGTGGATGGTAGCCATATAGATATAGTTGGAAGCTAAATTGGTTGATTATGTTACCTAGGGCATGGTTATAATTGCCCAGATTGTATTTATAAGTTGGCTAATGTTCCAAGGAGAATGAGGTAAGAGTGTTTTCTTGCTATTTGTTATCATATAAAAAGGGAACATAGTTATGACTAAGTCTGATTCAAATTCCATGTGGATGTCGTGTGAATGATTGCAAGCTCTCAACTGAGAGGGAAATTCAGTGTTGAGCATCCCTATGAGGCTTGCCATAAGAATGGAAGAAATATCCTTGGAGGAGGATCTGGAAGTTTGAAATGCCCATGTGCATGCATGACATAGAAAGGGTGAAAGAAATGAGCTTGCATGATGCATTTTATGTTAGGTTTGTGGGTTTTTATGCTTAAGTGCATGTATTTAATGTATTGTGAAGCTTCTTGATATGAAGCCTGATATTAATACCAATTAGGTATGAATGATATTAAATATGAAAGTGATGCACAGGTATGATGTAAGGATATATGTATACTAAAGGCACAGTATGGCTTCCCTGAGGAGTTGTAAGGAAATAATTGCACTTGCCAAGATTAAGTGAATACCATAGACACATGGTTGACTCCATTTTTTTTTAAGAGTCATCAAAGTTCTGTTTTGAAGGATAGTTTAAGGGGAATGCTCTCCTTTCCCTCAGGGAAGATGAGTATAAATAAATGAAAGAGTAAATGAGCAAGGATGGTTTGTGTCACGATAAGAGACAAATGATTATTCCTTGAGGATCACATAAGAATGAGTTTGAACAGTCATGAGTTGACTAATTTTAGAATAGAGATGTATGTAGACTGTGAAATATACCCATGACAACTACACATAGAATTTTGATTATGCATATGTTTAAGTACATCATGGATGTAAGTTAAGAAAACCAGGATATGTATGGATACATAATTTGGGTGCATGACAAAGTTGCATGTTTATATTCCTTATGGAATATTTGGTAAACAACTAAAGCTAACTCAAGGCTAAGGCCATCACAGATAGTGATGGATGTGCAATAAGGAATTTGTGTGCTGGGGGAGTTTGACACTTCTAACGCCCTATATTACCCCCTATCTGAGCCTATTTTACCTATGTCATGTGTATCTAATTGATTGTTTCCTCCATAAATACACTCGATGACCTTGTTCACGTGCATAAGAGGTAACTTATGATTAAATCATGATTTGTTTAGTTTTATTGAGTTAATTCGATTAAATGCTTGATTATGTATGATCTTAATCACTTTGAATCTTAAGAAGCATGATCCGGTACCCAATCTATTTCGGTACCAAGGCTCCACCTATTCTGGTACCAGCTTGTGCTAATCCAGTACTAGACACAATTCAGAATTTTTGAATGTTTCTAGAAGAAAATAGGGCTCATGGGTTTTGTCCGGAGAGATGTTTTCATATGGAATCGTGGGTCATAATTCACCCATATCGCACGTGTGGACCTCCATCTCAGAGGGAATGATTCTTCCAAAATTAGCAAAAACACTCAAACTGCCAACTTGCGCCTCGATTTCTATGCATATGGTATCATATCTAGAAATTATAATATATGGGTTTTGTCTAGAATATGGAAAATTGAGTAAATCGTGGGAAATTTTTCAAAATTAGAATTTTTTTGGGAGATATAGGTGGGGGACTAACTCGAATCTACCCAAATTGTTAAAAAAACACAGATTTTTGGGATTTATCCTAAAATTTTAAAAATTGTTTTCTTAGCTTGGGGATTCGGTTTCATCCATTCCTGCATGGATTTTATGTATAGATAAGACCTCATAGGTCTGAGTAAGGAGGAATCGTTCTGGTGTAAGATTCGTTTTGAATAGAAGAATAGTTATGTTGTAGGATTAGTTTTTGAAAACTATTGATTGTACTCTATTTTTCTAAAGTAATGAGATAAGCTGCAATTCATGGAATTCATTTGTATGATCAAATCTTCTTCTTTGTAAGTCTTTCACAAGTTTCCTTGTTGGTACGGAAAGGGCCCACCGATCCAATCAAGGTAAGCTTCATTGTATTTTATTTGCAATTATAATTCTGGATTTCTGTGTAATTGTGTGAGTATTTTACAATAGTGTGTTGTCAATGATTTCTAATCCATTTCAAGAGTTCAACATTAATTTATTTTCTTCTAAATTGGTATGAACAATCAGGTACTAGACCGAATAGATATTTCCTTCTCAAATATTGGAGAATTCCCTTTAATTGTTTGAAGTGTGGGATTGGTTAAGCAAATGGTATTTTGAGTTTATGATTCCAGTAGTTTTGGTACATCAAGGAACCAAAAGACTTTATATCTCATCTTCATGTCCCACAATGAAGTCTCCTAGCTGTGATGATTGTTCCTTGTGCTGATTTGTGTGAATTGAGAAAAGTTGGAATTGATTTCGATTTCAAGAGTGATTGGAGTGACTGTTAATTATTGTTTTGATTGCTACATGAAACAATCTTCTTAAGTTCATCAATCTAATTCATAATCCTGGAATGAACAGACTTGTTCCTTAAGATAGAACCTTTTTCACTGTTTGCTTGAGAAGTTTTGTTATTGGTTTTCTCTTCTAAGTTTGGAGTTGTATTGTTGAAGTGTGCCTAGATTTGCTTGGTAGTTATTGTTAAGAGTAGAAGCTACAGATAATAGAATCAAAGTCCATCTTTCCACTTCATGAGCTTGTAAATGGACAAGGCATTATCTGAGAAAAATATTTTGAGTGCATGTTTGCAAGCTTTGCTTTCTAATTTATGAATTTTAGTGAAGAGTGTTATCTTTGAAAACATAGTATTTTGTTATTGAATGTTTCTTCTTTATGCTATACTCATCATACATAGGAACCTATCTGTTATCAACACATATAGTGCATCAACTCTACTGATTATGAATCTCGGTCGATAATTTATGTTTGGTAATATATTATGCAAATAATTGCACCAACATTTTGGCGCTGTTGTCGGGGAGTTGTAAATGGTAATAGGTAGTATTTGAATCAGATTGATTTAATGGTTTTGGATTGGTCTTGTGGATGACCTAAGGGCAGAGAGAATATGGTAAGGCATGAGGGAAGAACCCACACATCCACTTTGGTGGGGTTGCTCCAAAGTTAGGTTGTCCTCTCTTCTTTTTTATGCAAGTGTGTTTTTCTTATGCTTGTGAGAACATATAACCTGGTGACAACAGGGTCCCAGTAACATAAGGAGTTCAAGTTTGGTGTGTTTTTCTTTTGCAAATAGTTTTAAAAATTAGATCTTTAATGATAAATCATGTTTGAAGTGTTGTAAGAACCCCCCGAGTACTAATCGGTGTTGCGAAACAGGTATCATCAACCATCTACAGTAATTCAAGGATGATCAAGAGCTTGAAGAATGATCCTCGAAGAACTTTCTCACATTCTGGCAGCAGCTGGGATATCCACCTCTTAAGAAGAGCATATCTTCACAGCAGTCAAGAATCTAGTTGTCTCTCCACAGGAAGATTTGGATGTCCCGTCGGATTCCTCTTGTCAATTTGTTGAGGAGAATAAAGAATCATGGATAGAATTCAATGGAGAGAAACCAGTGGAACCCGATATTGAGGAGTCCTTATCATGCCTCTTAGCAGATCATGTATGTACTCCAAAGAACAATCATCTTGAAGAAGATAATCTGCATAGCATGGCAGAGGAAGACATTCAGTGTGACCGAAACAAAGAAGAGAAACAAGAATATAGTGATCCTATTGAAATATGGTTTCAATTAGTTATTAGGTCACACCTCTTTTATTTTTCATTATTGCTTGATCTCATCATCATAGCGGTTGGTCCTTCATAATCTGGTATGCATTAAAATTTATCTTTTAAACCTGAGTATGGANACATTTTCTTTTGTTCAATTAGAGTAGGATAGGTAAATAAATAAATAAATTTTGCACATAAGTCCAATGCAAACTATCTTTCATACTTTTCATAAATGGTAATGTCAAAAGCTCATAAGCAATCAGTTTAAGATCTTTTGTTCCTATAGTAGATTTCTTTTTAAAAGTTATCATGATTTTGTTTGGAATCTTATGAGAAGGGAATCTCTTCATCCTCCGAATGCACAAAACAATATTGGAAGGGTTTCAAAAGAAGAGAAGGAATCCTTGTCAATGGAAGATAACACTTAAGGGAGTGCTTCATGACCTATTTCTTCAAAATTCTTCTTTTTCCTTAAAGTTGTTAAAAATGATGCATTCATGCTTTATATTTACCTATCTATTTTAAGACCGCTATTTCACAAGGATGATCAATTCAATGATCTTTTTAATAGAAGTTTAAACTAAATGCTAATTCCAAACTATTTTATTCATAGCTAATAATTCAACTTTTGACATTTTTCCCTAAATTTTATGTTTTTAAGCATGAATACAAATCTAGTTTTAATTAGTTCTATTGGTTTGTTTTTAGCAGATGTTCGCAACTCTCTAAGAAACATTTTTTAGCATCTCACATTGTTTGCATAAGGCCATGCAAAACCTTAGGCATGGGGGAGTGGTTGCTGAAACCTTCATATTCTTTTGCAACTTCTGTTGGCGAGGCCAAATCAACATGTTCAGTGCTAGGATTTGATAGTCATTTCTAGAATTCTGGTACCATTCTATTCTGGTACTGCAAAATTGCATTCATCCAGTACTACAAACAATATTTGCCTCTGCGTTCATTTGGTACTTAACAACATTACTGTGCTCATCCGGTATTGATGGTCGCTTGTGTCCTCATTCGGTACCAAAGGAGGAGGTCTGTGCTATTCCAGTACTGAACCACAACTCTGGGCTATTTTGGTACTGAAGAACAATCCTGCGTCCATCCAGTACTCAGGTGATTCGGTACTGGTAATAAGGTGCTGGTAGATGTAATCATATATTCAATTTTCGTTGCTCGATTTAAGTACTAGGACATAGAAATTCAACATTTTTCATTTTACTAAAGGAATTAGACTAATTATGCAGTAAACATATGGTTACTCTCAATTATTGCATGCTCCCTACCATGAAATTTTGCAAGCCCTCGTATATATCTCCTCATATATTATCACTGAATTCCTTTGTGAAGTGGTTGTTGCCATGAATGAGCAAAAACCATCCATCATGTCACTTTGTTCCAATACTATATGTTCCATTACTACAGAAACCTACTCCATTACTTATCTGGTACTGATGCCAAAGTGATATGATCTTTGTCATGTGCTTAACATTGTTTTCACTTTAGGTAATTAATCTCTTCATGTTCTTTCTATCAAGGATCATTTAAGTCTTGTGTTGAATTATTTTTACTCTCATGTGCATCTTCCTCCTACATGTCTACATTCAACCCTAAATGAATCATCCTTTCTCTCCCTTTAGGAAGATATTTTTCACATTTATCTCTATATGATAATGGGTTCACTTGTCTTATTACCTCATTATTTTGAAGAAGTGATTGCTAATTTAAATATCCATTGAAATGTGGTCACACCATTATGTATAATACTAACCTAGTTGATTCAACAAGTTCTTATCCAAGTTTCTCTTGAGAGGTATTGATGAAAACCTCATGTGGTGGACCGCCCTCGCAAAACCGCAATGAACTTTCATGAGAACCCNAAGTACAAGTAAACTCGCTGAGGTACTGAACAGGCCTGCTAGGAGCGGGGCCATGCTTGTATGGTACTAAGGTAAACCAATCGGGGTACTGAACAAGCCTGCTTGCAGCAGGGCTATGCTAGGTAAAGGGAGTTTAAAAACATAAAGTGGCACACCTAAAAATGAACAAAAACCCTTGGGTCTCCTTCTGAAGCAATCACTATCAAATCAAGGCTAGGAGATGACCTTTATATCTCTCGGATGATGTTCTTAAGAACCTTCAAGTATCCACTTTAGAGTTCTATATTTAAAATAAATAGGTTTGCATGAGAAGTGGGATGCTCAGTATATGTAATTCACCTTACCTAAACAAGAAGAGCTTCATCTCTAAAAACTTGGATAAGAAACGAGTTAATCATCTCGGGACATATTCTCTTATGTGTTCCTCTCTTCAAATGACATCTAAACTATACTATATCACTTTTATTTTAAAGGTAATCTAGCCAGGGGGGCTATTAGTCAAATTCATTATGAAAACTCTTGGACACTATCCTATAATCATATTAGAGTCACATCCGACCCTTTCTCCTAACTTTGATCAAAAACAGATTGGATAAGACCTAACGTCAAATCACTAATAGGTCTAATCTATTACACATGACTCCACTTTGCCACCATAACTACTTTTCCATGGATAATAATTTGAAGCATAGGCCAAGAAGTTTATATTTTATAATAGGAACTTAGGAGCTGAACAAGGGTGGAACATCAAGAATGCTTGATTGAGTGAAGAGTATCATCAATTGTGAAATTTTGAAGATCATTGTTGCATGAGGACATGCAATGAATTAAGCATAGGGGAATGTTGAGTCTCCATTTTGACACTTCTAATGCCCTATATTACCCCCTATATGAGCCTATTTTACCTATGTCATGTGTATCTAATTGATTGTTTCCTCCATAAATACACTCGATGACCTTATTCACGTGCATAAGAGGTAACTTATGATTAAATCATGATTTGTTTAGTTTTATTGATTTAATTCGATTAAATGCTTCATTATCTATGATACTAATCACTTTGACTCTTAAGAATCATGTTGTGGTACCCAATCTATTCTGGTACCAAGGCTCCACCTATTCTGGTACCAGCCTATGCTAATCCGGTACTAGACATAATTCAGAATTTTTGAATGTTTCTAGAAGAAAATCGGGCTCATGGGTTTTGTCCAGAGCGATGTTTTCATGTGAACTTGTGGGTCAGAATTCATCCATATCGTACGTGTGGACCTCCATCTCAGGGGGAATGATTCTTCCAAAATTAGCAAAAAAACTCAAACTGCCAACTTGCGCCTCAATTTTCGTGCATATGGTATCATATCTAGAAATTATAATATATGGGTTTTGTACAGAATATGGAAAATTGAGAAAAGCACGAGCAATTTTTCAAAATTAGAATTGGTTTGGGAGATATGGGTGGGGGACTAACTCGAATCTGCCCAAATTGTTAAAAAAACACAGTTTTTCAGGATTTATCCTAAAATTGTAAAAATTGTTTTCTTAGCTTGGGGATTCAGTTTCATCCATTCCTCCATGGATTTTATGTAGAAATAAGACCTCATAGGTATGAGTAGGGAGGAATTTTTATGGTGTAATATTCGTTCTTGAAGAGAAGAATAGTTATGTTGTAGGAATAGTTTTTGAAAACTATTGATTGTACTATGTTTTTCTAAAGTAATGAGATACGCTACAATTCATGGATTTTGTGTGTATGATCAAATCTTATTCTCTATAAGTCTTTCACAAACTTCCTTGTCGGTACGTCAAGGGCCCACCGATCCAATCAAGGTAAGCTTCATTGTATTTTATTTGTAATTATAATTCTAGATTTCTGTGTAATTGTGTGAGTGTTTTACAGAAGTGTGTTGTCAATGATTTCTAATCCATTTCAAGAGTTTAGCATTAAGTTATTTTATTCTGAATTGGTATGAACAATCAGGTACTAGACCAAATAGATATTTCCTTCTCAAATATTTGAGATTTCCCTTTAATTGTTTGAAGTGTGGGATTGGTTAAGCAAATGGTATTTTGAGTTTATGATTGCAGTAGTTTTGGTACATCAAGGAACCAGAAGACTTTATATCTCATCTTCATGTCCCACAATGAAGTCTCCTAGCTATGATGATTGTTCCTTGTGCTAATTTGTGTGAATTGAGCAAAGTTGCAAATGATTTCGATTTCAAGAGTGATTGGAGTGACTGTTAATTATCGTTTTGATTACTACAAGAAACAAGCTTCTTAATTTCATCTCTCTAATTCATAAGACTGGAATGAACAGACCTGTTCCCTAAGATAGAACCTTTTTCACTATTTTCTTGAGAAGTTTTGTTATCAGTTTTCTCTTCTAAGTTTGGAGTTGTATTGTTGAAGTGTGCCTAGATTTGCTTGCTAGTTGGTGTTAAGAGTAGTGGCTACAGATAACAGATTCAATGTCCATCTTTCCACTTCATGAGATTTTAAATGGAAAAGGCATTATCTGAGCAAAATCTTTTGAGTGCATGATTGCAAATTTTTCTTTCTAATTTTTGAATTGTGTGAAGAGTGTTATCTTTGAAAACATAGCATTTTGTTATTGAATGTTTCTTCTTTATTCTATACTCATTAGACATAGGAAACTATCTGTTATCGGCACATATAGTGCATCAACTCTACTGATTACGAATCCTGGTCGATAATTTATGTTTGGTAATATATTATGCAAATAATTGTACCA
>JASDQU010439034.1:44015-61157 GCA_032191745.1 Picea mariana | reverse complement strand
TTTTGTTTATCGTTATGATCAATATATCATTATCATTCAATAAGTGTAGAGTAAATAAACCATGAACAATGAATAATCATACACATACACGGTACACAAGTATTTTTTCGCGGAAACCTAATGCGAGAGAAAACCATGGAATCCTTTTTATTATATGTCTTTAAGAATTACATTCATTGGAAGCACCAACTTCCTTTGTTCTCCAGCTGCAACTGGAAGGATCCTCTGACCCCCTATATTTTTAGGCTACAACCTGAGGGAAGCTTCAACTCCCCAATTCTCTGGCTACAACCAGAAGGAAGTTAGAACCCCTTATGTTCTCCGGATACAACCGAAATATGGCTAAAACCACCTATCCTTGCCCCATCCTACCACCCTGAAATATAAATTTCAAATGATGAAACCACTGCCACACTATCACTATGAGATATACCACTGTAAACCTATACCAACAACCTGTAACCAACATGTACCAACAAAACCCAACATGTATGTGACCTATATATGTTTTAGCTCGCGTATGTATGTGCCCTGTCTATACTGCAGCCTGTGTATGTGCACGGCATGTCTATATGGCAGCATGTGTACACCTTCAATAAGTTAGGGTTTTCACCTTTTCTAAAACTTCAAACACTTTGTTGCCTCTATCACATCAACCTGCAACATGTCATTGTGTCTTATATGTATCTATGCTCTATGCATACATCATCTTATACATCCCTTAACCAAGTGCATCTATGTCTCTCTAGTCATGTGCCATACATGTATGTACAATCATGAACAAGTGTAATAATCCTCACATGGAATAGACATCAAACGCTTACTAATATGCAGCCCCACACCATACAAACACCTTCACAACCACTTCACAACCAAAACCCTCAACCATGTACCAAGAAACACAAACTATGTCTCAACATTTGAACCAATGAATAAAACCAACATATCAGTGTTGTATTTCTATAAATCTAGCTCATACCATAAGTGACATACATACAACACCCTCTCTAGGGAAAAACCTCAAACTCCCATAACCATATCTCATGGAGACAACAATATCCAACTACACATAAGAATATAACATACCTTTTGAATCTGTAGATAGATTTGTTGTACCTGATCACTATAGACCTTTCTGAGAGCTTTCTTTCAAACTTTGAGAACCTGGCGCCCTCAACAACTCAAGATTTCATGGCTTTTCCCACATGTACGCACCCTGCTATACTGTCAGCTCGCGTATGTACGTGTGCTTCTCCACTGCAGCCCGCGTACAGCTAAAAAACTAGGGTTTTTTCAGTATTTCTACAATTCTGAAACTTTCATCGTCAACCCTTCGTGCTACCTCAGACTTGTGTAACTTCATACGTGTCAATGAGTACCTGCAATAAACCTTACACAATAATAGGTATTCAATGTGCTCAATAGGTGATAATAGGAGAGCCTTACTCTCTTATTTATACTTCCATGTAGCTTCCTCAATGGGTTACCTTCTAACCAAATTAACCCAACTTCCTTATTTTTAGGGCTAACCCACTTCTAACCACCTGTCCACTTATAACCATTTTATCCGTAAATAGTAAACTCTCTACATCTAGTTGCAACTGATTTATTTTTAATTATTTTCTTATTGCAACAAATTAACCCATGATTAACTCCTATTTTCACCCATTATGACTAGTCAAATTCTTCTAGGATTTTCTAGAATAATTTGACTTCTTTGACCTTATAGGGGCTTCTAGATAACTCAAGAGGGTTCTCCAACTTCACAAGGACATAACTCTCTAAACGTGAGGAGTTATGTGACATTCTGCATATCATCATAAATGGAATGACATGTACTATCCATATAGAATAGTCTTACCTCCAAATATACTAATCTTCATACCATTATACATCAAACAATATTAAGTCCCTTAACCATACTGTTGGAGCTACCAGACTTGCTTCAAGGGTTGACATCAATGACAACCAACCCAATTAATCAACACCTTTTCTAATGATGGCACCACAGTTGCATTATTCATCTTCAATCACATCATTTCGATGTTGATACTGCCTCAAGCGATAGTGATTGACCATGGTTCTCACTTTTTCAATAAAATGATACTGGATTAGCTGCCAATTTGGGTTTTCATCAAGATAACTCAATCCCTTACTATCCATGGTCAAATGGTCAAGTTGAGGCCATCGATCGGGTCTTGAAGAATAAGATTCCATGGATGGTGGGGAAACACAAGTCTAATTGGCATTGGATGCTTTTTTCAGCTTTATGGGCCTACCACACCTCAATTAAGATTGCCACTGAGTTTACTCCATTTCACCTAGTCTATGGAGTAGAGGTAGTTTTGTCGATTGAATGTGAGATTCCTTCATTAAAAGTAGTCATAGAATTTCTACCCAGCACTTCTGTCGAAGAACAACATCTCTTATACTTGGCCCACCTAGATGAACATTGTCGTAATGTTGCTTTGGCCAATGAGACTCACAAGAAGTGCATCAAATCCCAGTATGAAAAATCGGTCTATCCTTGTGTGTTTTTGGAAGGTGACTTGGTCTTGGTCTATGATCAGGATCATGATAAATTAGGTACAGGAAA
Source organism: Picea mariana (assembly GCA_032191745.1). Taxonomy (NCBI): domain Eukaryota; kingdom Viridiplantae; phylum Streptophyta; class Pinopsida; order Pinales; family Pinaceae; genus Picea; species Picea mariana. Next base: position 58,561 of record JASDQU010439034.1, on the reverse strand, counting down.
ATTTGAACCCATGTGACATGGTCCTTACATTGTTAAACATGTCTTGGAAAATGGGACGTATGAGTTAGCTGACTATGATGGAAATTCTCTCTCGGAGCCTCACAACAAGCTCTACCTCAAGAAGTATTATTCTTAGGCCAGTCGGCCACATGACACTTTGTATTTTATGTATTTTTAGGTTTGGAGTATTTTTCTTGTATGTACAGTTTGTCTTGTTTCAATGTCTATCATGTTTTATACTTGATCTCCATATTTTAGAGTCCACCTCGATCTATATAGGCTTCCCAAATGGTGCCAACCTCTATACCTGGAGCCTTTCTTATGTCGCTTGGGTCATTTTCTCACCCATCGATGAACTGGTGAGTTCAGGGGGAATTTGCCTTGGTCCTACAACCAATAACACCACATAATATAGTGGGGTCATAGACCTTTTGTCTGAATCTCTCACTCTCGGCATTCGCAGGTTAGTTGTTGGGATGGGTTCACAGCTATCGATATCACAGTTGAATCATGATTATCAAGTAAGAATTCCTACACTGTTTCATAAGTATCTAAGCGTTCATCTCCTAGAGAGGTATTTTGATTACATTAAATATCAACACATTCCTCGTGAATCTAACACATTGGCCGATTCATTGGATAACTATGCGTTGTATTGGCATATGCTACATTCATAAGTATGGACTGACACAAACCTCTTTTTATTTACATACATCACAAAATCCAAAAATAATATATATTCCATTAAATCTAAAAAACATTTTTTTTTTATCTCTCACTATGTCATTTAACCCCGAGTCTAGTATTGTTGGATGTGTTTTACAGGACTTGGTGACACTCTGTGTATCATAAAGAAATCCCCTAAAAGTGAGCTATGTGTTTCATACTTTCATATACGATAGGTTTTTGCTTGTAACTCCATTTGCATTATTGATCATACATACTACTATCACAAAGCCTTAAGTTCGACCTTGTTAGGTTGCAACATTAACCAATCCTTTATTGCACGTTGTAACTTAGGCGAAAGTGCCAACCCTTCATGGGTGACTTAGTTAGTATCATTATTTCCATTTGGTTCCCATACTGCAATTACTTGTAGGAAAAGGAGCCCTCATTTAGACCCGCCATGTCTCAAAGTTGAACCTCAATTTATCTTCTTGTTGACGGGTGAAATTGACCACTCGTCAACTGGAGGAGTGAATCTAGTCAGGGGTTGTCTAAATAACCCAAGCCGTTTGGATTAATCCACTCCGATGGGTTTAGCGGCTCCATTGGCCGATCTAAGTCCTAGGAAAGTGAAAAAAAAAACTAAGCTAAAGAAACTAATCTAAGTAAAAAAAAAAAAACTATTGCAACCTATATACAATCTAATATATATTTACAGTTTTACTGGCTAACAGAATAATAGTTCTACTTATTAAATATACAGTGCATAGATATATTTATATTTCTCTATCATATGTACAATATTCACAAGATGCAAATTTTAATCGAAATCTGCAAAATCATATATGAATTGACTTATGACAGCGAAGCTGGTGTTTTTTTATTTTTTGTAACTTTATAAACAGAAAATGAGATGGCAGCTATCTAGCTTGACAATAAAAAATAACAATCTGTACTGTAACTCTAAACTACAGAAATTTCTTATATTGATTAAGCTACTAAAATGAACTAGCAAACTGACCTGTAATAGCATTTCCTATTCGTCCTGTGCACAGTATTCGATTTCGTTGTTTGATGGGGGCAACCCGCACCAGATTTTCCAAATGCTTCTCGTAAACAGGAAGTAGTGACGCTTGAATACTAATGGCAGAACAAGCAAGACATATAGCAACAACAATTTTATAATTTACAAATGATTACATTAAGATAAATCTCATTGCAAAGATCTGTATATAACTTCTTATTTAATAAAGAAGATTAACCCTCTGTTCATTAAATTGAAACGGGATAATTGTTGTATGTAAAATGAGAGACATCAAATATGGACACTATTTAAATCCCATCACATCAACCTGTAACAAATTATGATATCTAAAGTAGTCAATAATTTGATTACAAATTGAAATGAACAAAACTTGAAATAAAAGTATGGCATATTGAAGCTAGAGTCATACAAACATCCACTTTCATTCCAGTCTGAACAATCATCAATCCATAGTCTCTACTCCCAAGAAACGATGGTTTTTGTTTACAAAAATCATACATATATAAAGGCCACAGGATGAAAACATTCCTTGTGGAAATTATCAAAACTGTTGCAAAAAATTATGGGAACAATCTCCCAAATTCCTATTTCTATCTAAGACTAACAGCCTAATCCAAAAGTATGTAAAGAAAAATCATGTTCAAAGATGCCATAGTTGATCCAATCTCCTTTAAAATTCGTGTGTACCTGTCAATGCACAAGAATACATGTTTTTCAGATCGTATTTTAGTTGTAAAATCAAAACAGTTCAAATTTTCATAACTAGCTACAGAATCTCACGATTATGTAGCTGGTTATTATTTACAAATAGAATCGTATTGTATCAATTCAATCATAACATAAATAGATGTGATTGAGCAAACAAATCCTTTATGCTAATTCAAATCAAACAAAATCATTTTAAAATCATTTTTGAAATACCATACCTCGGTTTCAGGGATTCGATTCGATCAAGCTATTTTTGAATTGACAATAGCAGTGGCTGCCTCCACATTTTTAAAGACAACTGAGCCTGCTGACAGACTACTTGAAAATCTTTGGATTGATCAAGGGTTCACAGAAGGCTGAGGCACAAGGCTGGACGGGTGAAAGGGGTTCTGAGGCACAGGCCTGGAGAGGTAATAAACATTTCAACAAACGCAAACAGACCAAAACGCACCTTTCAGCCACAGAGAAAATCTGATATTTGACCTCTAAAGGACGAGCTATATCTCTGAAATGACCCAATTTCTGAGGAAACCGCCCTTACTGAAGGTAAAATGGGTCATTTCGGTTCTGGGTTTTCAAGGGTTTGATCTAATTCAAAAACTGTCTGCTCATAATCGCTCACGCAAAAACGTGTCTCTCGGAGGCAATTACGGGGTTAACCTAAGAAGTCTTCTCTGGCATTATCAAACAACAGCAAAGTTTGGACACCATTGGGTTCGATTCGCACTACAGGGGCCACAAAATCGACAGGGTATTCGGCGATAGGGTTTGACAGGGTAGACACAAAACCATTCTTCCCGAAGCTTCCCCAAAACAAGCAAAGGCAGCCTGAAATGCAAAACAAAGCGTTAATTATCATGTGTGCGAGAATGGTGGATTAGTTCGAGGCCATGCAAACAAATCATATCTTGGAATGACACCTCGGTACATAAAAATCATAACCATTGAAAACCATGATATACATATCCAAAAATTGATCTGAATGTTAAATAAACAATGGCAATTGCACAATTTAAAAGAAACACCAATATGTCGAATGAACCATTGCATCAACAATTTCATCAAAGACACCAATATGTCAAATAACCATTGCATCAACGATTTCATAAATCGAAACCATATTAACAATAGTCAAATGCAAAGTGAGTAGTGGTTTGGTACATATGAAATCAAGGTGAGTTTGAGACCAAGGAATGGTAACCAGGTTCAAGTAGGTTCATGGTAAACCAAATGATCATTAATCCTTTGATTTAATCAACATGAATTCTAACTGTGGGTTTTCACGCTTGCAGTCGTGAAAATGAAAACGAGAAGCAGGCATGCGAAAAGCGAAGAATGATGATGTCATTTTAAAAAGTTGCGATGAGTATTGAGGGTTTAAAACCCTTGTGTTGGCAGCTTGTAAGGAAAAAGATAGGAATTAATATGGCTGCCAACAATGGCGACACATTGGTAGAAGCAGTTATCTCTGCCAAATGAACAAGTCCAAATTAGGATAATGAGAAAAAGTCCAACTCGAAACAACCAGAAAATTGTTTGAACATCATCATCAATCATAAAAAATTCCAGTTTCAGATTGCTTGTTATTTAAAAGATGAAAACTGATGACAATCTAAACAAAAGCGAGTCACAATATTAAGGTTAAAATCTCCAATATTGTCCAGCAGGCGTCCATAGCCTCGACAGGGATGTCATTTAACCCACTCCAATACCTGTATCCTGCCAGGAAGTTCCAGATCAGAACGAAGAACATTTAAGGTCAAGAGATTCCATATCTAAAACATTTTGTATACCCGACATTGCTTCGCTGCCAGCGGGCCTGTTCAGTACCCCGACGAAGTTATCTTGGCATCATGCATGCATTTACCCGCTACCAGCAGACCTGTTCGGCATCCCGGTGGGTTTACAAGCACTTCCCATAGCTCTCTGAAGATTTATTTAATTTTTAAAGATATATAATTGAGCGGGGTGACGCTGAAAATTATGATATTTTGGACATATTTTAATAAATTACAGACCTTGAGAGAATTTTAAACTGTCCTTCATTAAGATCTAGAGATAGTTTGTTAATAAACCAACCTTCAGAGGCGGAGAGACATCTCTGAGTTGTTCTCTTAAGGAACAGGGACAGCGTAAGAAATTTTTTTATAGATGATCGTGAAAAGCTTCAGTTACAGATTGAAATCAAAAAACGCTTTTCAAACAACAAGCTTTCTTTAACATGGCTGCGAACTTCAGAAAAATATCATAATTGATGTTTTAACAATCTTCAGTAGTCATTTCAGAGGGGAAATTTTTTTGTTCTCTTTGTCTGAGCTAGCCTATGATGCAGGCATGTGTGTTTCAAAGAGAAAGACTGATAAGCATAAATGAAAACAAAACACACCAGCAAAGAAAAATTTGAAAGCAAAGAAATCCAAACAAAAAAAATATGTACAGAAGGTGCATCTGAAAACATCATGAAAAAATCCCTTGGGAGAATGAAAGAAAGTAGACAAAACATGTTTGATGGTAAAGCAGTCTTACTCGTGGTACCTTGGGTCAGGGTTGATTTAGATTTATTTATCTCTTTACTTTCCATTTAAGATTTTCATGACGATGTTGCATTTTTGAAAATAAATGTTCAACTAAAAGCAAAGAGAAAAGGATCAAGCAGACTTCCCTGCCAATAGCCGTATTATGGTTCTCGTGGTGCGCCCACTTGCATTCATGATTGCATTATTACAAAGAAAAATAGTGAGAAATAAAACTGAAAGAAAACATATTCCTAAACCTACCCTAACTATTAAACAAATCAGGATACTACGTGAAGTCATGCTTCCAATGTAGCCATCAGAGTAACTCCAATCCTGCAACGGAAACAAAATCAAACATTATTAATAAGAATGGTAATATATCAACAAATGACAGAAACATATCACACTTAGCTTCAAAATCATCATCTAAAAACAAAGTAAGCATGATCTTACCATTCCCTTGAATATTCTTGATGTATGAATCCTCCAACCACTGTGCAATCTTGTCGTGATAAGGGTCATAATGGCATGGGCGAGTGTAAGTAGGTTTGAAAAACTTGTCAAGATTACGAGGAAATGAAATAACCATAAGCCAAGGCTGAAATGCCCCATCCTCCTGACAGTTCTCTAAGTGTTCATTAATTTCTTCACATGGAGGATCTAAAAGAAATATGTCACACCTACTTCCAAGATACTTAGGTAAAAAGAAAGCAAGCATAACTTTGTCTTTATTATGAAAATTTTTTATATATGAATATTCAATCCATCCTAAGATCCTGTCACAAAAATGGGGATGCAAACCATGACTTTGATGAAACGAATATATCAATGGGAAACTCGTCATAGGAGGATTCGTGCAATCAATTGGGTCATTGGTTTGAATGTTTCCTTCGATGAGATTGATCATTTCAAAATGTGAAGTATAAACATTAAGATTCGAGCTAAGCAAAGAATGAATATGAAATGTAGAACGTTTGATCTCTATAAAATATAATGCATTGTCCTTTTCAACAATAAACTGTGTAAAATCATCTCACAACATGTCCTTTTCCCATGTGAGTGATGAAAGTGAACAAGCGTCAAATCCGCTTTTATCAATGTTATGCTCGGAATTAATTTCACCAAAATTTAGAATATTGAACAGATATGATTGTGGCGAAAAAGAGTAGGATGTTCTAGGTAAGGTGTCAAGTCCAACAAAGTCTAGGAAGAGATCAGGATATAAAGAATAAAAGGAATTAGACATAAGCACATGAAAAGAATCTCTTGAATTAACAATGGTATTCTCAAGAGATTTCTCTTCACCTTCTTTAAAACCCTTACTATGTTTTGGTGATGAATTCCTCAACATAATCTGATCATCTGGATTTGCCTTTTGTGTGATAGATAATTCAAAATTTATGTGACAAACATCTAGTCTTTCCTGTGAACAAAGTGCATTTTGAGGATGAAGGTTTAAGGTTTCTTCTTCTAGTTGCATATCTTCTTCTCTAATTAGTTTCATAGGAGTACTAGAACATTCAAGACGATTTTCGTCGCTTAAGTGTTCTTCAATGACTGATTTTAAATGTTGATTGGAGCATGAGTTACAAGAATGAGGATATTCACCTTGAGCCATAAACGAATCTTCTTCCATACTGGTCGTCGACTGAAAATACAATGATTCAAAGGAAACACCAATTTGGTTGTCATTAAAAACCCGGTCAATAAATTCTACCTCCCTAGCTTGTTCAACATTGTCGGAAGGATTCTTCTCTTCTTGCGAAGAGAATTGTTCTTGCAGTTGAGTGATAGGATTTGCAATTAGTTCTTCGTTCGTGCTTGAATATGACTGGATGGAAGGGATGCAAGCATCACAGAAGAGACTTAATGCAAATGACATGTCATTGAGATTAAATTTACAGAGGATATGATAGACTCTTGTCAAAAAGTCTTCTGAAGATGAATTGTTGTTGATTAGCGAAGTATGAAATTCTTCACATAATTGATCGAAATCATAAATTTCAAAAGAATCTAGAAACTCATCTACAAATTGAAACCCATCAAAAATGTGACATGCTGGAAAGGATTCAAACCAATGTTTAATCCGACCTCTAAAAGTAAAAGTGAAAAGTCTGCATAAAACTCTTAAATTTGAGATGTCATGTTTGATGCATTTGCACCAAAACTTGTTAAGGTGGTCTTTAGCAGATATATTGCCTCCACCATCAAAGGTGAGTTTGGACAAGCGAGAGATTGTCTCGTTGGAAACATTGGGTAATGAGAAGTTGAAAGAATGTTCCAACACAGTGATTTGGGGAGCCATGGGGAAATTGAATACATTTAAAATAAAGGCTCCTACAAGGCCGTCTTGTCAGTCAGCCCTCCTTCTAGCGCCATTTGTTGACAGGCGAAATTGACCGCTCATCAACTGGAGGAGTGAATCCGGTCCGGGGTTGTCTAAATAACCCAAGCCGTTTGGATTAATCCACTCCGATGGGTTTAGCGGCTCTGTTGGCCGATTTAAGTCCTAGGAAAGTGAAAAAAACTAAGCTAAAGAAACTAATCTAAGTAAAAAAAAAAAAAAACTACTGCAACCTATATACAATCTAATATATATTTACAGTTTTACTAGCTAACAGAATAATAGTTCTACTTATTAAATATACAATGCATAGATATATTTATATTTCTCTATCATATGTACAATATTCACAAGATGCAAATTTTAATCGAAATCTGCAAAATCATATATGAATTGACTTATGACAGCGAAGCTGGTGTTTTTTTATTTTTTATAACTTTATAAACAGAAAATGAGATGGCAGCTATCTAGCTTGACAATAAAAAATAACAATCTGTATTGTAACTCTAAACTACAGAAATTTCTTATATTGATTAAGCTACTAAAATGAACTAGCAAACTGACATGTAATAGCGTTTCCTATTCGTCCTGTGCATAGTATTCGATTTCGCTGTTTGATGGGGGAAACCCGCACCAAATTTTCCAAATGCTTCTCATGAACAGGAAGCAGTGACGCTTGAATACTAATGGCAGAACAAGCAAGACATATAGCAACAGCAATTTTATAATTTACAAATGATTACATTAAGATAAATCTCACTGCAAAGATCTGTATATAACTTCTTATTTAATAAAGAAGATTAACCCTCTGTTCATTAAATTGAAACAAGATAATTGTTGTATGTAAAATGAGAGACATCAAATATGGACACTATTTAAATCCCATCACATCAACCTTTAACAAATTATGATATCTAAAGTAGTCAATAATTTGATTAAAAATTGAAATGAACAAAACTTGAAATAAAAGTATGACATATTGAAGCTAAAGTCATACAAACATCCACTTTCATTCCAGTCTGAACAATCATCAATCCATAGTCTATGCTCCCAAGCAACGATGGTTTTTGTTTACAAAAATCATACATATATAAAGGCCACAGGATGAAAACATTCCTTGTGGAAATTATCAAAACTGTTGCAAAAAATTATGGGAACAATCTCCCAAATTCCTATTTCTATCTAAGACTAACAGCCTAATACAAAAGTATGTAAAGAAAAAGCATGTTCAAAGATGCCACATTTGATCCAATCTCCTTTAAAATTCGTGTGTACCTGTCAATATACAAGAATGTTTTTTAGATTGTATTTTAGTTGTAAAATCAAAACAGTTCAAATTTTCATAACTAGCTACAGAATCTCACAATTCTGTAGCTGGTTATTATTTACAAACATAATCGTATTGTATCAATTCAATCATAACAAAAATAGATGCGATTGAGCAAACAAATCCTTTATGCTAATTCAAAGGAAACAAAATCATTTTAAAATCATTCTTGAAATACCATACCTCGGTTTCAGGGATTCGATTCGATCAAGCTATTTTTGAATTGACAATGGCAGTGGCTGCCTCCACATTTTTAAAGACAACATAGCCTACTGACAGACTTCTTGAAAAACTTTGGATTGATCAAGGGTTCACAGAAGGCTAAGGAACAAGGTTGGATGGGTGAAAGGGGTTCTGAGGCACAGGCCTGGAGAGGTAATAAACGTTTCAACAAACGCAAACAAACCAAAACACACCTTTCAGCCACAGAGAAAATCTGAGATTTGACCTCTAAAGGACGAGCTATATCTCTGAAATGACCCAATTTCTGAGGAAACCGCCCACATTGAAGGTAAAAGGGGTTATTTCGGTTCTGGGTTTTCAAGGGTTTGATCTAATTCAAAACCATTTTCTCATAATCGCTCATGTAAAAACGTGTCTCTAGGAGGCAATTACGGGGTTAACCTGAGAAGTCTTCTCTTGCATTATCAAACAACAGAAACGTTTGGACACCATTGGGTTTGATTCGCACTACAGGGGCCAAAAAACTGATAGGGTATTCGGCGATAGGGTTTGACAGGGTAGACACAGAACCATTCTTCCCGCAGCTTCCCCAAAACAAGCAAAGGCAGCCTGAAATGCAAAACAGAGCGTTAATGCTCATGCATGCGAGAATGGTGGATTAGTTCGAGGCCATGAAAACAAATCATATCTTGGAATGACACCTCGGTACATAAAAATCATAACCATTGAAAACCATGATATACATATCCAAAAATTGATCTGAATGTTAAATAAACAATGGCAATTGCACAATTTAAAAGAAACACCAATATGTCGAATGAACCATTGCATCAACGATTTCATCAAAGACACCAATATGTCAAATAACCATTGCATCAATGACTTCATAAATCGAAACCATATTAACAATAGTCAAATGCAAAGTGAGTGGTGGTTTGGTACATATGAAATCAAGGTGAGTTTGAGACCAAGGAATGGTAACCAGGTTCAAGTAGGTTCATGGTAAACCAAATGATCATTAATCCTTTGATGTAATCAACATGAATTTTAACTGTGGGTTTTCACGCTTGCAATCGTGAAAACGAAAACAAGAAGCAGGCATGCGAAAAGCGAAGAATGATGATGTCATTTTAAAAAGTTGCGACGAGTATTGAAGGTTTAAAACCCTTGTGTTGGCAGCTTGTAAGGAAAAAGATAGGAATTAATATGGCTGCCAACACTTCTTCACGAGGGTTCCCGTCATTGTGAAGTTACTTTACGGTTGCCTGTGCACTTGTTTCTTATGTCTTGGTACCTACTACTCCATTACTCTTTTATTTCATCCCACTTACCGCTATTGCAGTCACACTTGATCTCTTACCTTTTTCTTTAGCCTGCTACCGTTTTGCAACCATTACCTTTCGAGAAAACATCTGCTATGAGTGGACCTCTCTTGCCAAGTACCATTTTTCATTCACTTAGCCTAGGTTGGTTCCATCATATTGGAACATAGATGCATATTATTTAGCCACTCGTCCTCTCCAAACGAGCACAATTTTACCTTTTTTTCGGGCTCGTAAAACCTATACGAAAAATACACTTTTGAGCAACCTTTTACCTCTTTTTCCAGCTCAAAAAAACTGAAAGAAAAAGACAATGTTGAGTAAACTTTTATCTCTCTTTCACACTCATTAAACCATGAAAGAGACAAACAAAAAAAATTAAAAAGAGAAAGGGGGGAACAATATTTTGTCTTTTTCAAAAAGTGGCAGTCATCAGTCGTGTCGCCCTTGAACATGGAACATGTTTGTGTCATTGTCTTACAGTTGGGTTATAGATTTCCTAGGAGTCGTACCATCAATTTGAGTCTTGATACTCCTCTAACTATTTTCTCTTCTATTCATTATGGAGAGTGCTTCAATGCCTCCTGCATCATTTCACCATACCAAGTGGTGTTCTTTGAGTCATGTTGCCAAGTCTTCCATGAGTCATGCCTATATGTTCAAGGGAAGTAAGCCTAAATCATCCATTTGTTGTCTTGTTACCATATGTGTTGGCCATCCTTGTGTCAATGTTACTTAGTAATACTCTCTCTTCAATACATCCTTAGGTGTTTTGTTTCATGTCGATTGGTGGGGGATTTATCAATTCCATATGTTAACGAATCTCTGTTTTTCGACTTCAACACATTATATGGGATAGGGATATAGAAACCAGCTAGTACCTTGGAGCTTGCAGTCATTTGTGGAAAGTATCCTCATGATCGATAGTGGGTTTACATCATTAACTCTTGATCAATTGATTCTATGAGTGCTTGACATCATCTCATTTGTTCACACTCAGTAGATTGTACTAGTTACCTTAGGTCCCATTTCATTATTGGTGGGTCCCCTCGCATCTGTTAATAGTATACCTCAACGACCGGTAATCACACGATTTCTACCATGCTCGACATTAGCTCACTTATTTGCATGATGAATATTTATACCATCGAGGTTTGGGTTGAAGGCCTTGGATTTTGGGGTCTAGCACTAATATAAGACACCCCTCTCGAGGTGATGGAGTATATAAATTTTAACTTTGATATATATTGTGACATAGATCCACATTGTATATGCTCGTGGCTATGATATTTTTCTACGTGGATCCACTATGTATTTTTCGTGGCCATGCTCTTGCATTTCATGTCATGGATCCGCAGTGTATTTTTGGCAGCCATGCTTTGTCTATCTTGTACTGAGCATAGGTATGCCCGAATCAAGGATGATCTACATGTACATATGATTAAAGATTGATTGTGGATACTCACTGGATCCTTGTCCATCAGCTCCCTCCTTTAACTCTCTCACGCCTGCATTGTTACAATATTCATAACGTGTTTCAACCATCAATTCCTCTTTTGACCTCTCACATTAGGGGGCATTTGTTAAAACTATATTTGTCACCCTGAAACTCAAAGGAAGATGGGCCAAAGAGACACATCCATGTTTCCTAAGAATTAAGCCTTTTTTATGGGTGTCGCACTTCACATGCCTAACAATTGGTGACATGTCACTAGACGTCAGTGTTCAACCTGTGACACCCCAATCTGACAAATTTTCGATATGCTCGGGGAAAAACTCTGGTGATTCTAGTTGGGGATATTCAATACATTCGAGGAAATCAAGAATAGATGAGATGTCAACTCATCCCACTCAATAACTCCATGTCACTTAGAGTTACGGATCAGTTATGGAGGAATAGTCATCTCCTTCCATCACTCTATAAAAATAAAGGAACTCTATGGTAGAAGGGACATAACTAAGAGTAAAGTTACGCTACTAGAACACGGAGGAGCTTCATCAATCGTTCACTTTCTTGAAAGTCAACATTAACTTGAGAGAGGGATAGGGAGGATTAACTTGAGAGAGGGCATCAAAACTCAAGGCTTGTGGTAAACTTGATGTAATCATCTCTACTTTCGATTAATATTGTTTCCCCCTTTCAATGCTTGTTTAATAAATGATTATGTTTTGCTTATTAAAGTTTAGTCTCTCCTTGAGTAGATTAACATAGATATAGTTCAATTTTGCTTTCCTTTAGCTTGGATAGATTGGAGAAAGGTGTTTCTTGTATTTTGCATGTAAGTGAAAGGGTGAAATAGAGATGGAGCAGGATCTTGAGAGTTGTGTCATCCCAGGACATGTGAGGACAACCTTCATAAATAAGGTGCACTTTCCATCCATTCTTATAGCATAATAGGACAAATTTGATTGATCTAGGGTGTAAATTTATTGTTTTCTATCCCTCTATATTTCTTTGATCAAGGGCATATCCAAGGGAGATCTGGTGAGTTTGTTGATCAGAATCCTCCCTAACGGCAAGGGGGTACAAGATATTTATTTTCACCCAACTAATATTTTAGGAGAAAGGGTGTTAGATATAACAGAGGAGTCAACGTGGTAAGTCACTTTGACAGTTAAGGAATATATAGGTATAAATGTACTTGATCATAAGCCCATTGGACGCATTAATCCCCACCAAGGTTATGTTATCGAGGAATTTTGGAGTGTTTATGAGGAGGTATGTATAAACAATCTATTGTGTGTAATCATGTGTGGTGGATTTTTGAGCTCTCCAACTCACATACAAATCCTCAAGAGGAGAAACCAACACATCGGACTATCGACCAAAGAGAGCACATGAAAGATAAGGTGTCAATTTCATATACTATTATGAAGAAAGGATTCGAGGTGTCTAGTAGTGATGGATTATGGCTAATCAATTTTATCCTAGAGGAAGCAAGTGGAGGATACAATGTGTGAAATGAAGGTGGGCATGATTAGAGTGTGACTAGGATTCGAAGAAATGAAAAAGGGTGTTTTAGAGTTAAAAGAGAGAAGGTGGAAATGGTGTTGGGTGAATATATAACAATGGAACAAGTGATGGCTTTGAGTGAGAAATCAATGATAGGAAGATTCCATGGAAGGACAATTGTAGAGAAATACCTATGTAGTTGGATTGATTTGGTATGGAAAAATAGGCTAGGGTATAGGTCAAACTATCATATTTTAACTAAGGGTTGGCTTGTGTTTGAATTCAAGTTAGGTTTTAATGTGGAAAAAATATTGAAAGGCAATTGGATTCAGGGTTTGAAATTCTTGGCACTTAAAGATAGACCCTGGATTTGAGAGAGAGACCTTGCAACATATTTGGGTTCTCCTTCCAAGTCTACCATTAAAACCGTGGAGTAGCATAGCACTAAAATAAAATAATACTAGGTTAGGGTCTTTCATTTATATGGAAGAAATATTTTCTCTAAGACCAATCAACTAGTTATGAATATTTTGGTAGATAAAGACTTACGTGAAAGGTTTCCACATGTTGTGGAAATCAAGATGATAAAAAAGAAGTATAGCCAAGTTTTGGACTATTGGAAAATTTCCTTTGCATGCATAAAATGTCATGCTCATGGACACATGGTGAATAATTATCCCCTCTCAGTGGTAAAATGGGAATGGTGCAAAGTGGTAAAGCATCCTCTAGACTTAAGGAAGTTGAAAAAAATAGATATCTTGTGCAAAATTGAATCTAGAAATAAGTATGTGTAAAATGGAGGACAAGATAGGCAATGAAGGATCCAATAACGAAGTGGGAGATGGGAGACTTTGATTCATATGGTAGAAGGGTTAGTCCATGAAGAAAGGGGAAGAGTGGTAGAATAGGTTGGTGAGATGGAAGAAATTACCTACAAGAGGTAGGTGTTGGAAGATATTCAATGTTGAGGTGTTGGAAGATAGAAAAATACTTGGAAGCACAAGTTCAAGGTATATGTAATTCGTCAAAACCTCTCCCTCCACTATGTTATTATTCTCAAAACTGAGATTATGCTAAATGGGAATCCTTGTGAGGTTGGTATTCTTAGAAATGGGAAGGACAGAGTAGGAATAATCCCTAAGGAGACCTCTGGTAGTGGATGTATTTTTTATTGAGGGTAGGTGATAAGGAGAATGGAATTCTAAGAAATATGGAATGAAAATTAGTGGTATCAAAGGGCAATGAATCAAAGAATTATTCTATCAGCCTATAATGTACTTAGGGAGGATAATATGGATACCTAGAGAGGTACCCAAGGGGATAACAAATATAATGTGGCCATAAACATGGAATAGGCCCACTTGGTAGTTAAAATAAAATGATATAATAATAAGGGTTAATTGGCATATATCCCTAAGAATACTTAAGTATAAATACACATGAGTATCATTGTATTGGATATATTGGATGTTGGATTTTATT